>JAOTRN010000028.1:13340420-13364505 GCA_028566695.1 Bagroides melapterus
TGCAGAAGAGCGTTCAGGAAACATGTGTTTCCCAGGTTCAACAAACCCGGGACCATGCCTACACACACACACACACAGATTTGGACCACGTTTTGTAGTGTAGCAAAATCCACATCATCATATATTGAGTTTAAACCAAACATTAAATTGAGGTAAAAAAAAATAATAAAATAAAATATATATATATATACTTCTTATTATACATCCAAATTGTAAAAGTTATTATATACATGTTGACATAAGTATTTGTCCTTGTTAGTGTGAAACCATTAAAGTATTTCTGGTATAAACAGTATAAGCCTTGAACAGTGAGACATATTATACAGTAAATAAATGGACAATAAATAACATGTACGTGTTACATGTCCACAGGCACTTGGCTGCTCATTTACAGTCTGTGTTCACAAACTTTAGTGATATTTAAAGTGGCATATGCACTTTACCTCTCCTCCTCTTCTTCCTGTCTATGCTCGGACCCCACAGCACATACACACCCACTGCCATAGCAGCAGCAATGCCTCCAATCACACCCCAGTTCTTCATCATCCTAGTCCTGAAAAAGAACAATGTTACTGTGCATTGTTGTTCTGCTGTGCTCACTGTAAAACTGATCTTAAATTGCTCTTCAATGCCTTACCTGTGCACAATATGTAACAACTAACTACTACTAAAACGACATTAAATGTTATATAATGATTTCTGCACTCTATATAGCACACAACACGTCACATGAGCGTGTTAATATTTATAAAGATATTTACATTATATTATAGAGAGATATTTGGAACTATATAGTGCACTAAGTATTGCACTATATAAGCCCTTAAAGAGGTAGGTGGGACACAACCTAGTTCCCAGAATGTGATGTTTTTAAAGACAAAACAAATAATACTCAAAAGATACGCAAGTGTCAGTTTAGCTCTAAATAAAAAGCATCTTTATTAACACAACCAGAAAGTCAGTTAACAGCTCTAACAACTCTTCGATAAACGACTGCAAAAGAAACCCAAACAAATAATAACGTCCTTTGTTGTGAGCAAGTCAACTGTGTTAGCAAAACTGGCTAATCTAAGCTCGTGCACAAAATAGCATGCGTAGTTTGAAAGAGCCTTCCGCGTTATAGCTCTCCACCCAAATACTCATGGAGGCAGCCATTAATCCGCAGAAAAGTACACTACATGTCACTTTTTTCCAGTTCTACAGACCTGGCAGACGACCGTGTGCGTAAAAACTCTCGGAGCAAGTCGTCTGTGGCCTGTCCACACCAAGACATCGTCCATCGAGCGGAACTAAAATGCTCCAGCGTTTGTTTCTGGTCGGGATGACCCACGGACGGCACTGGCTCAACCCCCCAAAAGGCTTGCTGTATGACATAAAGGGCGCAATAGAGGGCGTGGAAGCTCTTCCTACATACCCAATATAGTGTGTCTAGATAGGCATAAAGGCGCTATTTGGGATATAAAATAAAACATCATTTCGGACCAAAAATGTCGCGTTTGATTTTGTTTTAAAAAAGAAAACAAAAGAAAAATACCAACAAAATAATTTTTTTACTATTATTAAAACAGTTTTTTTTTTTTTATTAAAGATTAGAAATATATATCATACAATATTTGTATATTGTGCATTCTGCTTTATGGGTTGTGCTGTATGCTGTATTCTCTAAACCTTGGGTAATTGTTTTTCATTTTAATTAGGTGTACTGCTTTAGACATTTGTTTAAAAAGGTTTACTGCTTTAGACATTTGTTTTTGTCAGTTTTTCTTTCCAAGCTGCTTTCGTAGCCCAGTTCTCACTCTGCCTTCTAGTGATAATTACTAGCAGTGACCTAGAAGCGAGGCCAAACTATATTAGTATTATATTATTACTCTGTAAGTCACTTTTATGTATACTTCGAATCTTAATATTCACACAAATAAATGTGGTTTACTTATATGTAGAATAACCTTAAAATGAATTTCATAATATGATCCATTATCACCATTATATATGTATCATTGCCAAACGCAGTGTGGCTTCTTTAACACCTTTTTTGCGTCACACCTCAGCTTATTGATTGGCCTACAATGATGAAAATATCAACAAATTAGAGCGTCGAGTTGTAAAAATAGACCAATCAGAACCCGGGCTGTAGGTGTTCCGCTTTCCCTGCAATCTTTCGCTGATCCAACTTCAGATTGAGAGAATTCAAGATGGCCGCCGCCTCAGGTGAGTATTTACTTCAGAAACAAAATAAGCAAAGTGTAACTTTCGCTTCTAGACTTAATACATTTGGTAGATCCGTTGCAGCGGAAGAAAAGTCTCGTAGTGTTGTTATAGATACTTGAAGTGTATTGTTTGAGCGTGTTTGTACTTTTTATTCTTATAAAACTAGGCTGCATTGCTAACATGAGTAATGCTATTCAGTTAGCTTTAGCTGTCTTAGCGGGTCAATATAGCCGCCTAACGTAATCCCTTTCCGCCTTGTGAAGATGCTGATTTTGTTTCTTTTCCGATGTGAATAATCTTTTAAAATAGTTAACTTATAATATGCATAGAATAACGGCTGCGTTTCGGCGCTCTGTGGTGTGGTGTCATGGTGAATGCACAGCTCGGAAGAAGACTCAGTAATTGGCTGAATCCCAAACGGTTCCCTGTTGGACGTATAGTTCTCTACTTAGGATGCGGAAGCCATTCGTTTATTTCAATCAGATATAGTGCATTCATGTAGGAAGTGAGAAGCCATTTGACTTTCGTCCAATCCGAAAATCCTCTCAGTTTGTCGAGCTTGTTAGCAGTTAGCTCAGCTCACCGTCGCGTTCACTGTAAAAAGCTCTACTGTGTCATGCGAAGTAAAAGTGTGTGTTTCGAGAATGTGGAAAATTTTAGTTGTGTTCTGAATGAGATAAAAGTTGTTGCAAAGGAAATTCAGGTTGTCTTGTCTTTCCTTTACTTTGGAGTATGTGGAGTGCAACAGGTGTTATTAACTGTCGCGAGCCCTGTTTATTAACTGATGCGTTCATGGAACTTATTTCTGTTTTTACCTTACTGCTATTATTTCCTAATGGTGTTTTTGCTTGTATTATATTGTTTTGTGCATATTAACCATGTATGTGTGTGTGTGTTTTCTCGCTGTGTGGTTCTTTCGCATTTTGAGTCATTATATGTTTGTTGCATCACTTCGGGAAATACGTAAATTTCAGGCTCAGTGAGACGTAATGTATAAAACAGGACAGAGTTGTAGGAAATGAATCAACGACCATGTTGTGTGATGCGTTCAGACCCAGAACTGGAGTTGCACTCACAACACTAAAGCTGAGGTTTTTCCTATAACAGCATGAGTTTTTTTTTTTCCTTTTATACCGTGTCATTTATAAAAATGTTTAAATATTTAAACGGAAAGCAAGTCAGTTCGTTTTATTCACTTTTATTATACCAGCTATAAATGGAGGTTTGCCTCACCAGCCTCTCTTCTTTATTAAATTTAGTTGGGTTAAAAAAAAAACAAAAAAAAACAAATAACAAATCTACCAGAAATCTTCAGCATATCATATCAGCGAGTCCTTGTGTATATGCTGTTAGTATAGAAACCATAACGTCCGGGCAAGCACATTTATATAAATGTGGACAAAAACAGTTCCTTATGCTAGTTCAGTTTGTCTCAAGGTTCTTTACCGCTTACAACAAATACTGTATATGTATTATAAGTGGAATTGTGCAGGTTAATGTTATGCAGAATTGTCAGATCTTATCGTGAATGGAAATATGTGCAGGAAGTGGGTTATGAACTATTTTCTGGTCATGTTCTGGTGCTAGCTAGCTATCTTTTTTATCTTTAACTAGCAAAATGCTTTCAAGAGGACAAAGCAAATAATATTTCCCTTAAAGGATTTGACTCAAGGATCTCTCTCTCTCTCTCTCTCTCTCTCTCTCTCTCTCTCTCTCTCTCTCTATACTGTTAGCTTCCTAGACAACTGAAAGTATTTTTATAAGTTATTCAGGTGCTTATTTGGGCCTTAAGGTTGACTTCATGTAGCACCTTGGGGGAAAAAAAATTATACCTGTACAGCACCTTCTGTTCAGACTGCATGACATCAGACAAGTCAAACACCAACTGTGCAAGAGAGAGCGGTCACAATGCACTTGCCCTTGACAGCAAGAATAACAAGTTAAAATGTAATTCTGTGGCAGTTTGTACAGTCTGTTCAAGACTGAATTTCATGGCACAGTGTTTTGTTTTCACACTTCTCATGTCAAATCTCACCTCTCGGTTGGGAGTGCTGACTCATGCAGTCCACTAATTGGATGTCCGGGAAGTTGTTTGCATCAAAGTAGTTGAATTCGAGAAATGTCTCATGATTTTTTATTTATTTAATTAATTAATTAATAGTCCAAGTTCCAATAACTTGACTAATCACTGTTATAACATAACATACATCAACATAACATGCATCAATGCTAACAGCACTGTACAACAACGTTCCAGTGTTAGAACCATTCTGCTGAGTGCATCACATTCGTCAGTGAAGGAGGCTTGTCCTGTGTACCTGTAAGTCAGAGTAAAGGAGGTGTGTCCTGTGTACTTGTCAGTGAAGGAGGCAGAGCACTTTTTTTTTATTGTATTGCCTTGTATACCTGATGTACTTGATGTTAAAAGCGTTAGTGATTGTGTAAATTTCTAAAATTTATTTGGTTTAGACTCTAAACCTAGATCTGAGAGATTTTAGTTAGATATCATGTTGTGGGGTTTTGATTGCTGGAGTGCACAGCTTGTCTTCGTCAAGCTGAATGTTGAGGTGAGATTAGCACTGCTCATGGATCGTTACCCAACAGACTTGACAAATGGAAGTGTGCGTATGTGTGGTGTGTTTAACAGCTTGGGAACTAAGCAATGGTGTGAGTCAGTGTGTAGTGAGAGGATGATGTACAAGTCATATTCTTATAATAATAAAAATAATAGTTAAAATCACATGGAGAATAATTTAATTTTGTATTAAATTTACAAATGAGCTATAAAAATTTGTCATCCAATTATATTATACTACATGCATCTAGAGTGCTATTGTTTTTACTCCTTATATTTTAAAGATTAACATCTGAAGTGTGCAGGGTACTGCTTAGATTTAAGTCTGTTTTTATAAAATAAATATTTTCACACAACAGACGACCTCTATGTCTTGTGAATGAAGAGGTCTTTTAGTCCTGTTGAGATTTATAGTGACTCATTTTAGTTTGTTGCCTGTTTTTCACTGATTCACAGAGTTTCACAGTTTATATCTAGAAAATCACACGCATCTAGCATTACAAGTTACACACTTAGTGATACATCTCCATGTTTGTCTCTTATTTATTGCTGTTCTTTCAGGATCCAGGTGAGGGCACCACTCTGATCCGCTTTCTCTCTCTCTCGCTCTCTCTTTCTCTGTCTGTTGTGGCTGCCTGAAACCTGTGCTGCATCTTCCCCGCGGAGACGTCATGTCCTCCACGTCGTCCTGCTCCTCGTCGGGGGAGACGAGCCCGGAGGACATTCCCCGGGGAGGAGGAACCATCCGCGTCTACCTCCCCAACAAACAACGCACAGTGGTGAGTGCACGCCGGAAAAATTTAAACCCAATCCAGGTCTTCAGTGACGTCACACAGACGTGCCGATGCAATATAGGACACAACTTATATAAATCTATGAACACAAGCAAAACATCACAGCAGTTTTGTCATGTTTAGGTGAACGTGCGTCCAGGTCAGACCGTGTATGACAGTCTGGACAAAGCGCTCAAGGTGCGAGGCCTCACTCAGGACTGTTGTGCTGTTTTCCGCCTCCTTGAAGGGTGAGTGCGTGTCGTTACACATGATGCCTCACACGCTGACTTCTAAGCCTGCAAAATAAATTTTTTTTTCATAGCCACATGATCAGTGAAAGAATCAAAAGAAATCATTTTTATCACAATGGTAATACCTTAATATTTAATTGTTTGTTTGTGTCATTCATCCTGTGTTCAGTCGTAAAAGGCTCACAGAATGGAACACTGACATCACACCCCTCGTTGGAGAGGAGCTTCTAGTTGAGGTTTTGGATGACGTCCCTCTCACCATGCACAACTTTGTAAGCGTTCACGAAAGCACATAAATTACTATGTACTGAGCTTTTTTATATTAGACAATGAGAATTCATCTCATTCATTAGACAATTCATATACTAATTATTCCATAATTAGTGATCATCAGTGTCAGATATAACTATTATTCTCTCTATTTATACTCAGTAAACATGGCACCAGCTACATGCTGTAACTCAACAATGTTTTGCTTTAAAAACGTCTTTACAGGTTCGTAAAACCTTCTTTAAATTAGCGTATTGTGACTTCTGCCACAAGTTCCTGTTTAATGGCTTCCGGTGCCAGACGTGTGGCTACAAGTTCCACCAGCACTGCAGCAGCAAAGTGCCCACAGTCTGCGTAGACATGGACACCATGAAACGGTGTGTGTTTGTGCATGTTTGTGTTTTTGTGCTTGTATGTGTATGTATGAGAGAGTTTTAGAGGAATAGAATAAGAGAGGGTGTGATCTTAGAGAATTGAACCACAGTGTGAAATGAATGAGTATTCATAATGAATTTTTGTAAGTTGCTAAAATTCTTGTCAAGTGATGCACTTAATTATGTTCTTATGTTCTGTTTAGAGAAGTATAGAGAATTGAATGTGTGTGTGTGTGTGTGTGTGTGTGTGTGTGTGTTTCTCAGGTGTGCAGGTGAAGTTGTCACTGAAGTTGTGTCCGTTCCTATCCCCACTGACATCCCTTTAACACCTGAGCCTACTGGGTATTTGATCCTATTTAATGCCACTTAAAAGATGGAGAGGAATTCATGTAATATCATATGAAAGAGTGTCTACTGAGTGTATATATTTGTGTTTGCAGTTCAACGCTGCTCTCGCCAGCCTCGGCGTTCCACTTCCCCATGCCAGGAGGGGATGGTCAGTCTCTGCAGAGGCTTCGCTCCACCTCAACTCCCAACGTTCACATGGTCAGCACGTTGGGGCCTGGAGCGGCCAACGTCATCGAGGTCAGACACATGAACTCAAAGCTACCATCAGGATGGTTTGAGTAAACAGACAGCATCGTCCAAAAGTCTGAGTCCAATACCAAAGAGTAATCATCGATTAAGCACTCTGAGAAACGGATCTTATCCAGACTAAGGGCACTAGACACACTGGTGTTGTTTCTTAATAATTGGGGAATAAAATTCTGAACTGAATTGATTCTTTAGGAAATGATACATTGATGTGATTTGATGGAATTTTATCTTGATCTAAAAGTGAAACTGATGTGGTTCAAAAGCATCAGTTCAGATCGCTGTACCTCACTTTTTATGTCCTGTGTGATTTATTTCTCAACTGCTTTCAGTTGATAAGAACTCATCAGTGATCCTGAGTGAAGAATGATGAAATCTTGTGGATGATTCATATGTTCCTGTGACATTCAACATCACAGGCATAATAGTGCATAAAAATGGCGACAGTTAACACAACATAAAATACATCAGGAAATGAGATTTAAAAACTCTGGTACTGGACTCTTACTTTTCTACCTGCTTCTGCCACCTTTTAGGTTGACTCCATCATTATATTCATTCCTTTTTTCCCCCAACTCTCATTTAGGAGGCATTAAAATCCAACAGCCCAATGGGTGAGTTTTTATTTTTATCATGACAGCATTCTTTTTGATCATCACTGTCACATGACATGCCCACATTTTCTACACTCATTACCTACAGCAGTGATTTTTCACCTTCTGCATTCATGCACTTCAATCAGGCTCCTAAATCATAAAAGCATTTTTTTGTCTAGAGTTTTTAAATACACTTCTTAAGTAACCATTGTGTTATATAAGAAAATGTTAGTGAACGCTTCTCCCACAGGGCCAGAATCCTCTCCCAAACCCTCGACCAGTCCGCCTCACCTGGGTTCTCCTGGTCGAAAACCACCCAAATCGCCTCCAGAGCGCAAACCGGCCCCGCTCATCCTTGACGGAAAAAAGGAAAGGAATCAGGTGAGAATCACTTTGGTCAGATGATTATTGTTCGGGTCTTAAAAATAACAACCTTCAGGATCTGTAATGATAAAATACTCATATGAAGTGGATATGGATTGGTTTGTGTTCCCAGCGTTACAGAGACTCAAGCTACTACTGGGAAGTGCCCTCGCACCAAGTGACCAGGCAGAAGCGCATAGGCACCGGCTCCTTTGGCACCGTCTTCAAGGGGAAGTGGCACGGCGACGTGGCCATCAAGATCCTGAAAGTGACTGAGCCCACGCCAGAGCAGCTGCAGGCCTTCAGGAATGAAATGCAGGTCCTGCGGTGAGTTCTCCTCAATACCCAAGAGTGCTGCTGAACTCTCAGTAGGAGGGTGTTGACTAATTTTCCAGCTGTTCCAGCTGCAGGTTTATATTAATGCACTCGTTTTTTTGGGGCTAATAAAAAAGAAACCACATTTGTAAAGCTGATACAGCGAATCTTTCTACAAGGATAGTTTATTTATATTATTTATTCTTTTTTTTCTCTCTTTTTTCTTTTTTTATAATATTAAATAAGTTCTGGAAAAGTTACTCACTTAGACGAAACAAAGAGACGATGGCCCACAAGATGCTAGTACATAAATGAGACAAGATGAGGCAATACAGGAATACAGAGCATTGTTTGAATTAGAACATGAAATGTCTTTTTATTTCTCTTCTCCTCTTCTGACTGTCGCTGTTCTGACTGTCTCTTGCAGGAAGACACGCCATGTCAATATCCTGCTGTTCATGGGCTTCATGACAAAGCCGCACTTCGCCATAATCACACAGTGGTGCGAGGGCAGCAGCCTCTACCGTCACCTGCACGTCACCGAGACCAAATTCGACACCATGAGGCGCATTGATGTGGCGCGCCAAACAGCACAGGGCATGGAGTACGTAAATAACGATAAATTACTGCTGGATAGAATGATAAAACGTAAAATCATTACATTTCACTGAGATCTTGTTGTCGACATGATTTTGGTTGCCTAACGTTTAAAATGTAGATTTGACCTGCGATGAGGGTAGATACATTTCAATGTATTTTAATGAAGGATTCTTTGTACTGCAGTTTAAATTTAATTCACAGGTTAATATAAATGTGTTCCTTTAATATGTTTCTATAGTAATAACTTTCATAGGGACTTCATATAAACAGTATAAAAATGTGTTGCTATAGTGAATTTCTTAATTTTTTGGGGAGATGTTATGGGGAGACACCATTTTCCATCATGGGAAAGTCTTCAGGACAGTGGAGTTTGTGTTATTGTGGTTTCTGGGTAACAAAGAGACTGTTTATAGCTAGTGTAACATAAGTGATGAGAGAAACCAACTTTAACGACGTTCCACTACACTTCATGTATATAATGTATGAAGAATTGCCAACCCTGCGATTGAACTAGTGTTTTATGTCCTTACATAAAAAAAATAGTAGCAAGCTACAGGTTTGAACAGCATCAAAACCGATTTGAACATATTAAAACATTATATTTGATTTTGTTTTGTTTAGCTGCAGTAACCAATAGGATGCACAGATTTTTCTCTGGTTAATAGAACTGGTTCTGTTTTCATCCTGTAACACCAGCTTTTCTCTTTGTTTCTGACAGCTACCTTCACGCCAAGAATATCATCCATCGGGACCTGAAATCTAATAGTATCCTTACAGCATGCAGTAGACGAAGAATTCACATAAGAAATACTGAGTGTTGAATGTCTAGCTGAATGAAACAGGCTTTTTCTGAATTCTCAAAAATGTTGCCTACATAGACAGCCTAGCCCCAGCCAAAATAGCAAGATTTAAAGGTTTGTCACATGATCAACATTAGTATCCTTGGTGTGTGTGGTGGAGGTCCTTATCTCTGGTTTCAGATATCTTCCTGCATGAGGGTTGGACGGTGAAGATCGGTGACTTTGGCTTGGCCACTGTGAAGTCTCGCTGGAGCGGCTCGCAGCAAGTTGAGCAGCCCAGCGGATCCATACTGTGGATGGTAATCATTCAGACACACCAGTTTTCTACATGGAGTATCAGCATTTACTAAAAATCTTGAGAAGGACACATGGAGTGTGCTTATGTACAGTATGTGGTTGTGCTAACAGCAAATGATCAGGGCAGAAGGTTGATCTTATTCTCTCCTTAAGGCTCCGGAGGTGATCCGCATGCAGGACCCGAACCCTTACACCTTCCAGTCAGACGTGTATGGCTACGGCGTGGTGCTGTTTGAGCTTATGTCCGGCACATTGCCTTACTCAAATATTGGTAACCGCGACCAGGTGAACAGGAGACAGACACACACACATACACAACTTTTACCTTCCAGATAAGATTTTACACACAAGGACACAGTGGTAACTAAGTAGAGTAACGAGCATTGATTACATAATCAAACAAGTGTGACAGTTCACGGTCACATCATAGTGACCTTCATCACCACATTTAGCTCCACCACGTTTTACACTTGGCTCATTTCTGACCTGTTATTGACATGCTCGCTGTTATCTTCTTTTTTTTTTTGTTTGTTTTTTTTTCTTCAGATCATTTTCATGGTGGGTCGAGGCTACCTGTCACCAGACCTTAGCAAGCTGTACAGTAACTGCCCCAAATCCATGAAACGTCTCATCATCGACTGTCTGAAATTCAAACCGGATGAAAGGCCCCTCTTTCCTCAGGTGGGATTGACATAAGTGTTTTTGTCCACCCAAATTGATTTTCTCCTTACTGATGATAAATGGCATCAGCTATACTTACACATGCATGTAAAATATGTTTGTGTATTTCAAGAAAGGTTGTGTATGTGGTTGTGCGTTTCTCCCCCAGATCCTGGTGTCCATTGAGCAGGTGCAGGATCTCTTGCCCAAGATCGAACGCAGTGCCTCGGAGCCGTCGCTGCACCGTGCCGTTCACGCTGAGGACCTGAACCCGCTGCTGCTGCACACCACACGCTTTCTGCCTCTGTGAAACCAGATGATTCTGTACAAGATTCTGTCCTCTGCACTCACTACACACTCGCTACACACACGCTCTCGCTCTCTCTCTCTCTCTCTCTCTCTCTCTCTCTCTCTCACACACACACTCACACTCACTCTCTCTCTCTCTCTCTTTCTCTCTCTCTCTCTCACACACACACACACACACACACACATTCCTGCTGTGCATTCCTCAGTAACACATCAGCAAAACTTTCCAGTCATTCCACTCACTGTTTGAACAAGTGGTCCTCTGATAGGATTTATTCATATTTTATTCTTCCCTTTGCAACGCAAGAGCATTCAACTCGCAGCTGAAATCCTTTACAATCTGGATTTAATTGTGGCCACATTCGCTGTATACGACCATAGAGCGTTACTGAGGTATAGGGATACATTTTTGTCCCCCCATTTTGGGGCTTTTGCTCACATTACTAATGAAACTCATTTCAATCATGATTTATCAATCCACGGTTGTGAACATCTGAATCTGCCTTTAGAAACACCAGTCGGTTTGCACTTTAATGTTAAAAATTTGTACATGACGAGTGAACACTACACAACTTCCTGTTACATCGTAAAAAAAAAAATGATTTGCACTCCTTTATCTAAAGCTAAGGCTTGAGCAAAGTGGCTGTGTGAGCATAATTTGTTATGCAGTTTATCCCAGTAATTATGTAATATTTTATTACCATGGTAATGCCGCATTTTATCCTCCCACAATACATTATGACAAAGCAAGGGTTGGGACATTTGATGGGGCGAAAAAGAACATTTTGGCTTTGAGCAGAGCGGATAACTGGTCCTGGGTGGCAGGTGTTTGATGTAGCCGAGTTTTCACGGTAAATACAAATTACTTCACAATGCACACATCATGTAATTAGTTTTGTACAGGTTTTTATGCTGCCACAGCAACTAATAGCTAAAGATATTATAAAAATGATCTGAGGCTAGGAACGAATGTCGCTTTTCATTGTTTAGTTTTTTGCATGCTGTTTATCAAACAAGGGTCAGGTTACTAAACAGGAAGTAGTTACATACTCAAGTGTGTAACGAACTTTTACCGTATCTCTTATTCACAAAACCTGTTCTAGATATATCACTAATGATCTAAAAGCCAGCCTGTTGTGAACATATCTTAGCAAAATAGCACCCACCATAGAATCACCCAAACAAGTGCGTGGAACAAGCGCAGGGCCATAAGATTCACAAACCATTAGCGTTTTCTTGAGGGGAAAAAAAACGTCGCTCGTAATAAAGGAAAACGGAGATGAAAATTTTTATGACCGACACGGTATTATCGAAGCATCACAAATGCATCTGGCTGATAATTTTCCCGTGAACATCCTGTACAGTGTGTTTTTGCACAGGCTTGGCAGAAAAGCCGAGTAGATTTCAGTTCAGTCTGGACTGTGAAGCGGCACAGCGTGGTGGCTCAGGAGTACAGATGGATGCAGTGAGTAATGATGTCAAGGGTTTGTGTTGTAAAACTGGTGTGTGCACAGACAGGAGAGAAACTAGACATTTGGTAAAGAATTTTGTGTGTGTACCATCAGCTCCAGAATTATTGGCACTCGGTAAAGACATTTGCCTCACGCTGAAAAGAATTTAAAGAATCTAAACGCGGTTTATATATTTGTGTATAATGAATGTAAATATATTCATTAACAAAAGTTAAATGACTCGTAAATGGATCTCTTTAAGTTCATTCGTTTAAAAACACTTTTAAAAAAATTATCCATGACTGTTTCACTGGGATATAAATACAAGGTGACACAGAAGCCACATTGATGTCATGCCAATAATACCAGAGCTTAAATTTCTTAAAAGGCGTGTATTTCATACCGTAATTCCACGTCGAAATTGCTCGCCCTTTTATTTAATATACATTTATATGTAGCTCTTTTTTAATTAAATCATATACATTAACATTAGCCAAAATCCGTAGCCGGTGGTGTTTAGGAAAAATTTTACTCGATGTACTGTAAATACACTGTTTGGTGGAACAAAATGTTAGCGGTGTTGTGGTGAAATGTTGCCGGTAATTTGTAATGACCCCGATGTCATACAAATTCGTAGGAACTGTAATGAATAAGAACAGTTTTGTACAGGTTTGTCTCGCCTCAAAAGCAACCATTAACATATATTTGTTTTATCCAGGTAGTGACGTCATGTTAGACTAGAACTTTTATGTAATACACACGCTTCACTTTCAGATCTTTATTCCGTCACAAGGGGGCGGAATAGAACGAGAACGCAACAACCTGCCTACTTTTTTTTTGTTGGGCTGGTCTATACCCTGGATTGTCGTGTGATGAGAATGAGCGGTATACACGTAACATCTCTGTATAACATAGACGGACACAGGAATTCAAGCCTAGTTTTATTTCTCATATAACACCGCAGTTTTAGCAGTTGTATATTTTTTTGAGAAAAGGCATGCTGTACTTTTATGGATGCCTGCAAATGTGCTGTTACTAGAGAAACACGAATGTAGTAGAACATGCACATTCATTATAAACCTGCCATTTATCTCACAGACAGAAACAACTGTCAGAAATGATGTTATTTATCAACCCTGTGTCTAATCATACTCAAGAACTCACCAGGTGGAGCTGCATATCACGTGTTTCCCCCCCTTTCCATTTTATTTACACAAATTTCTGCTCCTGAATTTTGTATTGATGTTCACTCGATCCCTCAAAATTCTAGTGAGCCATCAGTGTAACTCATTACCAGGAAGAGTTCAATAATCAACAATAAGTCCCGAAACTGCTTCTTTTGACCGCTCACCAGTGATCACAAAATTCGCATATCGTGTATGGGGTGGGGTTTTTTTTAAACTAGGTACATTAGGTAGATTAAAATCGTGCTCGTTAACTGAAATCTATATGCTGCAAATCGACTGGTGAACATTTCTAATTAACTTTATTCACAAGCTTTCAGAAACCACAGCCACCGTTACTGAACCTTCTTCTCATGGGGTTTGGTCTCACACCGTTGTTGCAATAGTTCATTATGTGTGTAAGACTTTTTTTTTTCTCTTTAAGAAATATGCAAACATGAGGTGTTTGTTAGATTTTATTTGGGAGTTAAAAAGTCTTTTCGTGCAAGATCGGGTTCCATCAAGCTGAAGTGAACTGCTCTCGATTCATCAGTTATCAGAAACTAATAAGCAGTTGTGCTTGACCCAGACAAATTAGTGAATATCCTGTGTCTTAAGTCAAGTATAATAATTAAAATGGAATGGCAGAGATAGATCATTTGAAATTTGGAAAAATAGATAAGTATCTGATAACTGAAGAAACAGCAGTGGACTGTTTGACTCAATATTAAATGCTAGTATCTTTTATTTTTAATAATGTTATCAATAACATTAGTTATTGTTCAATAATTTATGAGTCATTTAAGTGCTCCATTCTTCGTACTCGGATTTTCGAGTTCCACGGTGGATAGTTGACTTTTCATCCCCAGAGAGACTTATCCAACGCAAACAAAACCAGATCGCACAAATAAGAAGCATTATGTAAATATAGAAGATAGTGTGTGTTTATAAAAAGTATCATGCAGTTGTTCAATCAAAGTCATTGTTCTTGATTTTAACTCCTAAGCAAACTAATTTTGGGACTGTGTAAGACTACAGCATGTGTGTTTGTTGTCTATTCAAAGTGGAGATTCAACTATGCCTTTAAATTGCATCCTTCGACGCATTTCCTTAGACGAACTGAAATAAACGCCAGCACAACTTTTCATTTAAGAACTTAAAATCTAAAAACATACTCTTTTGTCCCCTCTAGAGATCCAGACTGGATGACTGTATCTGTCTGTATTTAGCCATTGTTGACTTGCTGATCATGGTTTTGATTTGCCAACAACTCAACCCAGCTTTTACAATTCAGGTTCTCAAGTTTATGTGAGGAATTTCAATGATTATTAAATTTGGCATTGTTTCTGCTTGGGTTTGTTAGGTGGTGTACGAAGAATGGAGACATTCCTTTTAGGCGATTTAAAAAAAAACCTACAGAGAAACTGTAGTCAAAACTAAACAGCTTTTGCAGAGTTGCACATTGAAAAATAAATCACAAGGCAGTCTCAGTTTTTATCTTTAAAAGCTTCTTAAAGACGTCTGTTATCATGACGTCAGTCACTGGGTGTGGCTTTTTTATCTGTTGTAGGTTTTTATTTATTTTTTTATTTGAGGTCTCCAATCTATTTAACAGCTGGCCATCTGAAGCACACTGTTTAAAAATGCAATGCAGTTACAAAAACTTTACAAAAGGCTTCAAACTCCATTTTAACACATCTGCTGTCAGGAATTGCGGAGGGAAAACGGGTCAAACTCTAAACTCAATCTACAGTTGTTTTTCTTCGCAAAGCAGGACACAACGATCAACTTTTGTTCAAAGTTTTTTTGCATATTTTAGGTGAATTGCAATAATTTTTATGTGTGTATAGTTGAAGAGGTATAAGGGGGTGTTTAAAGTTTGCAATAAATGTACTCTGCTGTGTACAGTTACATTTCTTTCTTTTGTTTTGTTTTGTTTTGTTTTTAGTTTTACTTCAAATTGTACTTGTTTCTATTTTTTGTGTAACAGTTTCCAAAAGAACAAAATTATTTTAAAAAAAAAAAGTAAAAGGAAATCTTAGTATTTTTTTAGGGTTATTATTTTTATTTGGTCTTAAAAATATGGAGGAGACAGGACTTTATTCTTAAAATAAAATGGTGGAATCCTGTTGAATTACACTTGTTGTTATTTTGGTTATCAGAAGTTTGACTTTTTTTGTAAACAGCTAAAAGCTGAAAGTGATGTAGTTTGTGTTATTTTTACATTCAAGCTGTTACATAAAAAAACTTAGCAGTGCGGTGATTTGGTGATTTATTCCCATTATACTACAGCATTTGCTTATTAAGTACAAATTTTAATGAATGAACAACATTCATGCAATTATTATCAAAAAAACAAACATAAGTTAAAAAAATGTTAATAAAATAGAACAATAATGTACAAGAGAAGGATGTGTAAAGTGGTTGTACAGCAGCAATAAAGGGAAGCAGAATGTGCAGTGTGCAAGTGACAATGTCTATATATCTTTACTGATACAAATGAGGTCATACTGATGTTAAGAGACTGAGTTCAGGAAACTGATGGCCTGGGGGAAGAAGCTCCTTCTAAGTCTCTCAGTTTTGGCCATCAGGCTATGGAAGCGCTAACAGAATGTCAACTTCCTGGGGTTCTACAAAGATCTTCATAATGTCCTTCACATGGGGTAAAAGCTGTCTTTCAAAAGAAGGGAGGCTGAAGAAGAGTAGTTGACTGCAAACACCGATCTCTGGTTGAGATTCACGTGAGTTTCTGCTGCCTCTAACCATTCAGAACCATCAGAAAGCTGGTGACCCTTCTAAAAGCAGAGGCAGATCCCTGACTTAGACCCTGGAGTGTCCAAGTGCTAGGGGAAATATTATAACCCCATATAATCGACTGTATCAACAACTGACCTGTTTGACCAACAGTAAAAAAAACATAGTTGAGCCTCTGTATAGTCCTTCAGATGGCCCAGTGCCTTTATATCTACAGAAACCAGACAGTGTAGCTCATGGATAAAGGCCTGAGGTAGCAAGGGATATTTAGGAACAGAGATTATTTTTACAGAGATGTCTCCACTGATCTGCTGAAAATCTGTCTGGCAGGAGCATTAAACAATGTCAGGGCTGGGAGTTTTTATAAGAAGAATTACCTTACATGATGGGGATTATGAGCTTTGTAATTACAAAAGTGTCCTTGTCCTTCTAACATCTCTACATGAGGAAGCTGCCATCAATGAGTTATTTCCTGATTTCACACAAACTGAAACTCAAACTGTTTCTCTAAACAAGCCAATACAAGAAGTAGGTAGTCGATCAAAACATCACTGCATGCATTTCTTTATCACCCAAAAAGTTTATTTATTTTATTTTTTTTTGGCAAACAAGAAGTTACAAGTTGTAGCTGTTAGGACAGCGCTACTAGACATGATGAAGGAAAGGACATGAATAATTGATGTAAAAAAAAAAAAGAAAGAAAGAAAATAAATAAACAGAACAATAGAGTGTATATTCCTAAGTACTTCATTATAATCTGTACATTAACTAGCTCTGATTAATTACTGATATTTGGGCTAAAATGTAAATGCTTAATTTTAGAGCTGCATTAACCAAAAATCCAAAAGTAAATATGGGGAATTTTGGGGACATTAGATGGATATTTCCGTCAATGAGACTGAGTGTGGACTTTTGATCATGTAAGGGCATTTCCTTACACCAAAATGTTACATGAAGTTAAATTTAGCATTGAAACTGCTAATCCTTCTCATAATTCTGCTTCTGTTAAAGATCACATGTGCTGACGTGTCAATTTCTCATTTAAAAATAGATGAGTTTATTTAAAAGCAAAGCTGAATAAAACCTTTGGCATTTCATAAAAAAATAAATTAAAAATACAATTGTGGTCCAGCCTGATATTGCACTATACTGAATTTTATGGCAAGTTTGAAGGCAGTGTTCCGTCATTACACTTTACCATTGATCCAGTCACATATGCAGTTTCTGTACATGCATATTAATGAAAATGCCATTTTTTTGACAAAAGATATAAATACATATACATTAATGAAGCTGTGTACCAGCACACACATATCGTGATCACATAATATACGTCAGAAAAGCAATCTAGACAAGTGTCACAATTTTTGATTACTATAAAAGTTTAAACATAAATGGAGGCCACCTCTTCTGACTGTCTCTCTTTTGCATTGTGGGAAAAGTGACGTCCGTTCACTTGTAGCCGAGTCCAGATTTGCTGATGTGGCAGAACAGAGTCATAGAGAAGCACATACCCAATACCTATAAAGAGAGAGAGAGAGAGGAGAAATAAATAATGTATATGAAATAGAAAAATTAACCTCAGAAGTGTTCAGCTGAAATGCGAGAAAACTGATGCCACTATTATTTCTGGGTGAGAATCTTTAACTTCATGAAAACCTGTTAAACTGATGTCAGTTTTAGAGCATTTGGAAAGTTTGTACAAAGATAAGATGATAACCGATGATGTCCAGTAAAGGGAAATTGTAATCTATAGCGTACAAAGACATTCTGTACAAATTTTGAAAATTGTGCAACTTTGTGGCAATGGATTTGGGGAAGAACAACCAAAGCTTCTGGCCGCTTTTTTATATCCTGTTTGGTTAAAAGAACCCAATGTGTAATATTTGCTATAATTTGCTCAATTTATCTAAAACCTGACCATTTTTATCTCAATCTTTGTCCATTTGCTTGGGAATGTGCTTCCAAAACACTGACCCTTTAGCAACCCTTATTCATAATTTCACTCATAAATAATTAATAATAGTGAGAAAAGGCAAGATTCGTAAGATTGTTGAGTGTGTATGTGCATCGTATTGTCTTATTGTCTTAGAAGATGAGATAGGATGGTTTGTACCTCAACGCTGCATATGATGATGACTGTGATTCCAGTTCCGAGCAAGTTGTCTTCAATCCACTTCTTCAGTTTTGTATAGCAGCCCTATTAACACAAAAACGTCCTTTTTACAATTTTACACAAGATGTGATGATTCAGTTATCTACAAATGCATATCGCTATCTACAAATGCATATCGCTTTCCCTATAGCCACTTTATAGCAGAAGACTTGCAACATTTTATTTATAAAAGTTGCCATACCACCTGCTGGGATTTGTCTTTACATGCTGTACTTGACGTGCTTTCCGGCGGAGAGGTTTTCCAATCTGATGCGTTGTTTACACCACAGCAACCAAACTGGCAACATGTAGGAAAGACCAAAAGTTATCAGTATGGCTCATTATGTGTACAGGCTTTTTTTTATTCCTCAAACATTACTGGTATAACTTACAGTTTCCTGAATGATGTTCCAGTTGATGGTTGAGTTATTCTCTCCTCCATTTTTTGTCAGACTATCCTTTAATTCTTTCTCAATGAACTGGTCAATCTAAAATCATACCAAATCTATGATAAGTCTCCATTCAGCTCTTCAAAAGGCAATCAGCTTGTGTTTTTGTCTTTAGTCTAAAGCTTCTTTGATTTTTATATCAACAAAAACATTTTAAGCAATCAGGTAATTCTGAGGCATCTAATTATTTTTTAAAGCAAATGTACACAAGGGTAGGCACCAGATTAATACAAAATAATGCAACTAACTGAGATTTTTAGTTCTTCATATATTTCAAACAAAAATATATAAAATAAAAAAAAATAACAACAAAAAAAAGAGAAAAGGCATGCCAACTATTACAGATATATTTTGCTTTATGGAATGTAATTTTCTCATGTCTGAAATCTAATAACGATAAAAAAAAAAGAAGCAAACTTTAATTATACACAGTACATAAATTTGAGGCTTGAATAACTCAGCATTGTTGTATACTTCAAAAGTGTGAGAATGTCAAAGCTAGCATAATGCTGTGAGTTGTACAAAGCCTAGCACAGATCATTAAACTAAAGCTGGAATATACAAATGGGTATCAAATAGTGACACAGGACTGATGCAGTGGACGCAGACATATTACTGACATGGTCCATTTTTTTATACTTTTAATGCAAAGACTTTGTTCTTGCTCGTGTTTGTTAACACTGTCTTATCTCTAAAAGTCGTTTTCTTACTTCTGTCTCATATAAGAGCAGCAGACAGGCGACCGTCAGCTCAGCCAACATCAGCAGGAACAAGAGAATGAAAAACTGAAAATAAAGATATAAACTGAATTGCCAGACATATTCATATTACTATTCATAGTATATTTCAAAAACACCTAAACCCCATATTTGAATTCATTATCTACACAGTTGCATTAATCATTCACTCGCTTAAGAAGACTTTAGAAGATTTCTTCTTATTTCTTACAATTCTCTTCTCTGTATTGTTATGCATCAAATTTACAAATCAAATTAATTAGTCTCATGTCCATGTAACTGTCCTATTGTTTCCAAGCTAACATTATTACATGGTGCTAATTGACATGGTTGATTGAGAGCATTTTTTGCTTGGACTTGTGTCGTTGGGTGTAATAGACGCTACTAAGACTTCTTATTAGTACACTATTAATGTTTGTGCTGAACCTGCTAGCCATTAGCATTAATCTAGTTATTAATAAGCTAGCTAACATTTGAGGGATTAGCCTTTTTTTTGTTGTTGGCACCAGTTTATGGTTATCTAATTAACTGAAATCAGTGATGTTGTTTATATATGTTTATATATGTTTTTTATTTTTTACCAGAATGGAATTCATTGCATCATTGTACTTTTTACCTCAGTAAAAATGTTAGTACTTTTGCCACAACTGAAAACGGTTTTGTTTTGTAATATTTACCCTTTGTAAATTCCCCCAAAAAAGGAAGCGGTTTATAAGAACAGCATAACTAAAGTTTTCATTGTTGGTGAACGAGTACGGATTTGACAGTCAATGTTTTCTTTTAGAACAGGTTTTTAGGATTAAAGACTTACAGAAATCAAGAGGCAGCGGTTTTCCTTAAGCGCGCCCAGAAAACCCAGGAAGGACACGCAGGTGACAAATATGCCGATGATGTAGAGCCCATTGGCCACATTTATGACTGACAAGGTCGGGAAGAGGGACAGGTACTTGAATGTGGTGCTCATGTAGATCCCCAATCCAAATATAGTAGCTCCGCAAAGCTGTAAGCATCATAAATGTGTTATGTGCAGCACAGTGAATTTAGTGTAGAGATGTTAGCACTTAGATGGTTTTGGCATTTACATAAATTTCCCAAAAAGGAATATATATATATAATTTTTTTTTTTCCCCAAAAAGGAATAAAACTTTTCGTTAGAGAAAAAAGTAACCAATTTTGACATGGTTTTACGTGACTGGTTATTTTCCAGTCACAGCACATCCTCTTATACCACAGCAAACTGTCAACAATAGCAGTTTTTATTCACCACCCTGTAATGTTGCAGAAAGTGTACCAAGAATTTAAATTTTATTATCCTTTAGGGTGGAGTAGCTATAAGTGAAGCATCCTCCAGGCAAGTCAGTGGGAATTAGCTGTTACTACAGAAGCAATAAATGATCAGAACACATTCATATAAACCTGCTGTTTGCAGCTGCACTGTTGACAGTAAATGTGTTGTAAATTTGTAGTAAGTTAATCAACACTTTCTGGCCAATCAGAATTGCTCATGCAAGACTGCTGTGGTACGAATATAGATGGAGAATTATGAATAAAAATACATAGACATCTGTACAGAACTCTTAGAGGTTATCAATGTGTGTCTGTGTATGTGTATGTGTGTGTGTGTGTGTGTGTGAGGACTGATACATACGAAGAAGACAAAGTTCACTGCACACATGGTATATTTTAGGCACTTGAGGCACGACATCTTTTTTTATTTGTTGGTTCTAGATAGAAACAGACAGACAGATATGTTAAGTTAAAATACACGTTTATTTATATAGTCTATCAGAAGTATTGGCACCCTTCACTATCACCCAACCCTGACAATGAGAGTAACTTATTATTATTAAGTGTGTCCAAAAATATTTTGAGACTTGTAAGTTATATGTAAAACATTTGTATTGTATTGAAACCAATTGTAACTGTTTCCTATGATTTTCTTATGACTCCTTTTAACTACATTAACTACTTCTCTGGAGGAGACATGGACAAGAACAATAAACAATTCATAAGCTCTTACAAATAATAGACTGTTGAAACTGGAGTCTCCTGCCATAAATGTTAAACATTTCATCAACAAGTAGACGTTTCTATTATTATTAATATATAACAGGACAGCTGTCAGAGCTGCTGTTATAGATAATTTGAGTAACGATAATAATGATGCAGCATGTGTCAAATGTAACTAACACAGACGCCCAACTTCCTCTTTCAGCTATAACTCTGTCTCTTCAAACCAGTGACACACGCTTCCTGTGTGAGTTTCCGAGAAACAAAGACATGAACACGCACCGTTATGAGGTTTTAATATGTTAAAACATGAAAGAAATGAACCTCAAAATGTGTGAAAGGTTCTATTTTACTGTTTTTTTTTTCTTATATTCCTAACTAGGAACTCTTACCCTCACAGGTGTGTTCAGAATTAACTTAAATTACAGTATTTTTACTGTCCCAAGTCACAAAAAGCACGAATGAAAGCAATGACACGTTCACTATAGGCTATCATTGAGACATCTTTCATTACAACAATGAGAACTGTCACATTAAGACTAACTTATGATCCAGGATTGTTTTTATTCTTTAGGATTAAAGTTCACTTGAGGTACTTGAAGCTTCGAATTTAGAATTTAATTTAGAATTTAGATGCTTATAAAAAAATAAAGAACTATTAGAGTGATGTTTGTGAAACACGCCTCAAGTTCTGCGTAATTGTCTGTAAACTGTATAATCTCTAGCATCGCCTGAATTTTCTGCACAAATAGACATTACAAAATATATCTAATTTCTTTGCTGTGAGAGGATGTAAATAATATTTGAATGACATTTGATTTAGAAGACAAAACCCACTCCCCTTACCTGACCTGTATGAAAACACTCGCTTGTCCTTGTGATCGCTGTCTCTCTTCAGCTGTGTGGAGGAACGCAATTGTTCACTGCACTTCCTCTTTCTGAAGCTTTTCCACTTCTGATCTGGGGTCAGATCCTCCTTAACCTCAGCAGCGTACGTTCAGAAAAGCAAAACCGACCCCAGATCAGACAAACAGAAAAATTACACCCAACGAACATCAGCTAATGCACTAAAATACGAAGAGTGACCAATGGAAAATGAAGACTAACTTGTGAATCATGGGCGTGGAGCCTGTGTATATGAGCGGAGGTGGTTATATTTGACAACTTCTTTTAATAGTATTAAAAGCTTATTTGGTGATATGAGCGGTGTGTATTAAAACATGTCCACCGTGTGGAAAACCACAGCACCACCACATGCTATTTTGTGTGTGTGTGTGGGTGTGCATGCAGCTGTGGACGTGTGAAAGCATTGTTATATTTGTGACACAATGAAACCTGCAGCATGTAGAAATATAAAATTCAAATGCTTATTGTTATTTATACTTGGCAGACCACACTGAGACACAAGGCTAATTTAGCTAACGCATTTAGTAATCTCTATATATACCAGTTTAGCATTGTACAAACGCATGGTAATGGCTTGGTGTTAGCAACTGTACATTTAAATAAACATACAGAATCAATTATTTTTTAACCCATTTTAAACACAAACTCTGATGTCATACTTTAGGTCAAGCTTCCCACCTGAGAGCTCTGTGATATCTCATTGTTCATGGCTTTAAATAATGTGTAGTTACATCTGAGACACGGTAACTCAGGTGAGTTTAATGTTTAAACTCACCTTGCCCGATGGGAAAATTGCAGGTTTCTTTTTTAAAGGCTGAAGTCAAATCCTGACAGAGGTGGGATGTTCTTATCAAACAAAATAATGGGGGTAAAAACCCCTAAGTATTGCTTTAATTTTAGTAAGAAATTGATCAAGCTGCATACAGATAGATTTATTTGTAAATTGTTCTTAGAAGCATTCACATTACATCAGAAATTTGGTAAAAAAGAACACAAAAAAAACCCACACCCTTTGCTTGTGCTACTGAATGTGTGTAAATTTCCACACAAAATTTAAGACCTAACCAATTTAATGGTTTTAAATCGTATATATATCACAATGAATCACTTTTATGTACAAATTATTATAATGTCAGATTGAAATAATTATAACTATATGTTGGGCTATTTTGTTATATTATTACTCGTTCCTCAGTTTTTTGTATTCCATGGCCTACACATTCAGAACAACACCTGACTCTTTTTCTGTGTATTCTCCTCTGACCTTGGAACGGAGTGTTCCATACACACACACTCCCAACTCCTTTTCCCTGCATATTCACACACACACACATACACACTTTTTTTGATTCAGTTTCTCTCTCTTCATACGCATATCTTCACTACTATATATACGCTCTCTTTTTCAATAAACTTTGGACTTCTCTTGAACACGTCTCTGTGTGTATCTCTGAGAACTCTCCAGGCCTGAATAA
>JAOTRN010000028.1:13404465-13429743 GCA_028566695.1 Bagroides melapterus
TTTGTTTGTTTGTTTGTTTGTTTGTTTTTTGATTCAGACCTGAGGAGTTTATATACTGCAAAGATCCTGTCAATCATGACGGAAACCTCACAGCCTTCCTGGACCTGGGGCACGGCTGTGTAAAGGCAAGTACCAAATTACCACAACATATCCCCTGCCATTCCAGTAATTTCTTCCCCAGAATATTTCTGCTCCAAGTACTGAATGAAAGAATTCGATTTTCGTGTGGTTTAGTGCACTTCTGAGAGTAGACTCTTTCGTTGAGCGTACTAATGATGTTTATCAACAGCTTGAAAGTAGGAAAACGCAAGGTGTGATGTTTCCCAGTGCAAATTCCACTTGTGCTCATACAGTAAAATCTAAAATACTACAAAGCATGATAAAACTGCTTAGGGTTATTAATTACACCAGCACTTTATTTATTTTTTCATGCATTTAATTTCTGCTTTTTTTTTTGGAAATAGATTGGAAATCAAGGTCAGGTGTACAAAGATGTGAATCACACTCAGGTGCAGTGCTCAGCCCTGGACGGCATTGAGTGCGCCGGACCTCGGGAATTCCTCCGAGGGAACGAACCATGCATCAAGTACGAGAGCAAATTGTTTACAATCTTCAACAAAAACATCTGCTCCAAAGTGGACTGTTTTCCTGTAGCTGCACGTCGCATATAATTGTCTTTTATTCCTCTTACCCACAACAAGTTTGCTGGATTATTTAACAACACTTTTGATTCTTTTCTCTCGTGTACATTAATAAGTTAAAAAAAGACAAACAGTACTTAGTCCCTGAGCACTGATAATGGAGACTCCTTCTATAAATATTAAATATGCATGTAATATCAGCCATTTGTCTTTGTTAAATAACAGCATTATATTAATATATAATATAATATATATTATTAATATTAACATAATATTAATATATTGTGACAATTCCATCACTAGTATGGTGAATTCTTTTTCTGTCAGAGCTGCTGTTATGAGGAAAAACAAAATTGAAATCAGTGTTGCTCTGTATGACCATGCCACACACCACACGCCACTAGAGGGAAGTATACCATTAGGATTGGAAAGTGCATCCTGTCTACCTTTTTATCAAGAACAATGCAATCAGGCACAGCAGATAGATATATCAGTGTAGTCAGTGTTTCTGGCTTCAGGATGGTTTTTCAAGTGACATCCATTTTTATACACCACAGTGCAGCATACAGGATCAAATCACATCAATGAATATATTGTAAATCTGTTAGTCGCTTTTTAATTTAGCAGGTCCCCCCTCCAACCAGTGTAGACACAGTGACTTTCCTGTTTCGATGAATGTGTCCCAGCCCAAATTTGAAGAAAATCTGCGGACCTTTTGAAAAATCGCAATCGACTTTGAGGTAAAGCGAAATCCTGGAGAAACTGCATAATGGCGATTAACATGGAACATGTCATGACCTTACCACAGGATCACCAAACAGCTTATTTGCAGCTCAGTCCTTGTTTTTGTCATTGTCATGCCTTTTAACCTAAAGTGGAGTTAAAAACAATCAAATAAACTGCTCCCTTCTCATAGTACAGCTACATACATAACATACAGCACGGATCTTGCCTGATTTTTGGTTGTCACGGTGACGTCTGTTACCTTGAGTGATACAGCTAGAAAAACGGCACTCCAAAAACACCCACTGGACGTACCCTAACTTTAGACTATTAATATTTATAATAAAAAAACAAGTTGTTATATTATTATTATTATTAATAATAAAATATACTCTATGTCTAATGTACGGTGTGTCCACAGATACACAGGTCACTACTTCATCACCACACTCTTGTACTCCTTCTTCCTGGGCTGCTTTGGTGTGGACCGCTTCTGCCTGGGTCACACGGGCACCGCTGTCGGAAAGCTCCTCACTCTGGGAGGCCTGGGAATCTGGTGGTTTGTGGATCTTATCCTGCTCATAACCGGAGGACTGACGCCCAGTGACGGCAGCAACTGGTGCACATTCTACTGATCGCTTGCGTTTCCAAGCACAAGAGGCTGCCGATTCCATTTTACCGTGATACTGTAGCATCACTGACACACAAACCACTTGACGTAAACGCAGACAAGTTTATGATTCTTTAAAACATCCATGAAAAGTCTAAGCTATGGCTTTGTTTTGTACAGTGTAAAGATTAAGTTTTGTTGTTGCTGTAAATAAAATGTTATTCACTGTGTACACGTTTGAGTAAAAACACAACTAATATACTGTATAATACAGTGCAGAAATATTCACCCACTTGGACATCCCCACATTTTGTAGCCCTGATCTAAATAAACAGAATTGTATGTAATTAATCGAAAGGGGGCGAAAGAGTTCTTTTTGACCTTTAGAACAAATTCATGTGTTCAATCAAGACACAGTGCAACTGTTTCGTTTGTTTCAGTGCTTGGCCTTTTCAGAAGAAAATCATTTATTCCTTTGTCCCGTGTACAAGCTGCTGTTGTCACTGCACTTGATTTCTTTGATAAAATGTCACAATTTGCATAGGAACTCTTACAGTCATGCAAATGTCAGTCATAAAGACACTTTTTATCGTATTACAGATCGACTACCAACGTAGCACCACAGATGCGGCAAAATAAAACATATCATTCACTCGACCTTTCTGAAAAAAACATGCAACAATCATCAAACAATATCATTTGACATAAAGCTAATTTGGTGTGCTTTTTAAAGCTTGGCACTGTGCTCTGTTCCTGCTTTCAGGTAGTAACTGAATAAAACTTGACTGTTTTGTTGAATCTATGCAGTGTGACGTCTCTCAGTCTGATTTATTTTACAGCAGGAAACAGAAAGTGAAGAACACATTCAAACAATTTTAAATGCCCCTCGATGGATTTGGTTCTAATAACACGACATAATTTCTATTGGTTTCAGCAACAAATTCTGATTTCTTATACGAACTGCCTGCAGCCATTGACTTAAAAAATAATAAATCTTTAAAAGCACCAGAGATAAGGAATTGAGAGAGAGGAATTAGGAATTAGGAATTGAGAGAGAGAGAGAGACTTTACCATAAAGACATTAAGGATAAAATCTGGTGGTAATTTCATACAAAAACAATGCCCTTATATATATATGCATCACACATAACTAGTGTATCGTTTGTTCATGACCTTTTTTGTAGTGCATTATGGGTAATACAGTTCTGTCACTATCATGAATAACAAAACCCTGAAATCTGATGCTGCCTTCACACATACACTGATTTTTGCGCTGCACTTCGGTCTCCAGTTGCTGTACTACAAAGTCACCAGTAGGTGTTCCTATGCTACTACTGGATGCCATGGTAATAGAAACTAGAATTTGTGACTTTTTTGTGTATAAAATTCTGCAGTATATATAATCATATGAGATGAAGATAAAGCAGTATATGCTCTACACCATACCAGTTGGAGTCGCTGCATAATTCATCTTTTTTTTATTCCTTCCATAATTCATCTTTTTTTTATTCCTTGGACATGCCCACATGTGACCTCATCAGCTCTCACTGAAAATAAACGTCTCTAGTTTCTTCATCACCACAACTCACTGAATGTGTGAAAGCAGCATTAGATTGCGGTGGACAGTGACAGTGTCTGGGACATGGATATCACTCCAGTTCTCCAGGAACAACTGTCAGAGTCACAGTTTCGTTTAGGCGCCGCACTGCCACCAAGAGCGTTTCGGCTGATTGCACCGCGTGACTCACGTCGTCCGTGCTCTGAACTGACTTGCCGTTAATGCTGATGATCACATCGTGGTTCTTCAGGCCAGCGCTAAAAAAAAGTCAACACAAAACCCAATGTTTGAATGTTTGAACCCTAATATTAGACAATCAGGAAGTAATCAATTTTTGTATAAAATCTAGTTGCCTCTGCCAAGAGGTTATGAGCTGCATAGATGCTGCTTTTAACATGATAATGACCCCAAACATATGTCTATATAATCAAACCGTAAAAGAATTCTCCAGTTGAGATTGATGTGAATCTGTGACGTCCACAGAGCTGGTATACTAATGTTTATTAATATAACTGTTTCTAAATAAATATTAGTTATATTTATAGTTATTTTAAATATTTCTAAAACTCTCATGCATTCTAATATACAGAAACATATTACCTCAAGCTTAGGTTGACAAATGGATTTTCTCCAGAGTGGATGCTACTGATACAGAGGGGATGTTTGTTTGTGTTAATGTGAGCCCAATTTAGCCAGACTGATCTAACATGCTCAGGACGTTATCTCACCGTAGAAGATTTTATCAGGCTCAGTTCACACACCGGGACTAGCTGAAGAGGCATAGATGAAACCTGCCTTTAGGAGAGATTCTAGGACGCCGTAGGTTTCCATCATCATGATTCTGAATCAAAAGGGGATAATTTTCAGAGCCCTGGGAAATCACCTTACTTTAACAACCACCTTCTTTTGTTCCTAAGCCTCGCTAATCCCATCGCTCAGCAGCTGAGAGGCAATGAGATTAATTGTGCCTTTTTTTGCTCACGCTCAAATTTTTTGTGGTTCCATAAAGCTCAGAAAGCACCCTCCAGTCCTTGCTTGCCACCTTTTTGTCACGCTGCCAACATGCCTTGCGGTGCATGACGGTGCGGAGAGAAGGTGGAATGTTTTCAAGCTGAGAAACACACGATAGAAAAAGCCCCGTGGCAGACAGTGGGACATAAATTGCATAACCAAAGCTGGGCGTGATCGCATGAGCGCCACCTCGGGCTTCTGGGGTGACGTGGGAAGGAGCGGTATATGAGAAGAGAGAGCAAGAGAGAGATAGGAAGGTCTGGGCCTGTTCTCTAACCTGGAGGCAGCTGTTCCAGGGATGACCTCGTAGACGTACACTCCTGAACTGACATCTGGGAAATCGCTCTCCCTCTCTTTCAGATTCCTGATTAGACTACAAGAAAAAACCCCACACATATATAATAAGAAAATGCACAGGAAAAGGTCACTTACAGAAACACTAACATGCGGCAGAGTGAATATATTGATTGGCAAATTTTCTTCAGTGCTAAAATACACATGCTAACTGGAAATTTAACACGTTTTTTTCTGTAAATAATATTTCTTAAACTTCAGACTCAAGCAGCCACTTTTTTTTCTCTGTTTACCTTCAGAATGATTTTGTTTATTTTATTTTCATTTTAGAGCTTTAAAAGCTAAATAATAAACAGAATGTTCTGGAAACTAGTAATGAAGCTATGATATTTCTGAGCCGAATAGCTTGTTATCCAGTGTTTATTTCCTTTAAAACATTTCAATTAAGTTCCTTAACCTGTTGGGGTATCATTTTAAAAATATATATATATTTACTGTGTATATTTTGGCATATTGTTTGAAAATATTTTTACAGGCTAAAGTGGCTAAATGCTAAATGCTAACTGTTTTCATGCTAGTGAACAAAAAAATTGAACAGTTATTCTACACATTATGTATTATTATTGCTATATTGTTTTTCAACAGAATATCAAACATACTAGTAATAATCAGGACTTTTTGGCTAGCATAATAAAACATGGTAGCTAACTGCATATTAGTCCTTCTGTGGAAATATCTTGAGCAGAACTTACGATGGCGTCAGCTGAAACATTCTCACTCCCATATATCGTTTTTTGGGCTGCGTGTTCCCTGTAATGAAGATTGTAATGTAATGAGAAGAATAATATTTTCACGTCTTTCATGCTGAAACAATTCAATCTTCAGTTTTTTTTCAACTCACTGTCCCTCTCTCACAGCAGTGAAAGAAGAAAAATATATATATAAAAAAATAAAATCTACAAAAAGAAGAGAGAAGAAAATATTATGCACATGTTAATGTTGTGAACAAAAATAAATATACATTTAAAAACAGAACAGTCTGAAAGAGGAACAATAAAGTGTTTGAATTATGCAGAGAAATGATGCTGAACGAACCTTTACTTTGTCTCTCGTAGGAGTCTGCGAGGAACTGTCGTATCCGGTCCGAGGGAATAGCAAACGATATTCCTGCCGTGACCTTAAGCGTGTTTATGCCGATGACGTCTCCATCCTTGAGACACAATAAAACAACAGCGTAATAATTAAAAAGCATCAAATGCCGAGCACTTCGGCTTTGGGGAAATATAAAGGTCGTGTTGGACAAATTGTTTGAGAAGTGCAATCCAAATTACACCTGAAAGTTCTCTCCATTTTAACAGAAAAAAAGCAGAAATGGCAAATTATCAGGGCTTTAGTGTTTAAACTGATGGAAGCATCCTAGAAATGCAGCAGTATTAAAAATGAGCTTCATTAAGATTGAATAATAATAATAGAGCTGTTCTGGCCTTTGCCTGGTTTTGCAGACAGCTGACACGTCATGTGAATTTCCATGTAAGTTAGTCCTAGTGTGAGTACATACTAAAGCCCTTATTAATGCCTGCTGGAGTTTAGTTCTTAAAAAATGGGGTTTGATATGTAGACAAAACAAATCCCCATAATACACATAATACATCGCTTAAACACAATAAAATCTAATGCTAGTGACACTTTGAACAGCTGCTACACTAATTCCTCTCCACTGTTCCTCTCCACTCTCTTCTTCTACCTATCCCGAGGCATCCTGAGATCGCTCCAACTCCAGTTATGTTCTGCTTACTAAAGATTTCGGTCCTTCTTTGAGAAGCGGCCAACCCTGCTAGAATCCAGAAACATCTAGAGATGTACCAGCTCCAGTTGGATTCTGCTTCATGAAGTCTCTGGACATTCAAAGAGGAGATACATGTGGCCTTTGAGGACAACAACTTCCCATCTAATACACAGTTGTCGGACTTTATATTTTAATTCACACCCTCCAGTGTCACCCAAATGAGGATGGGTTCCCTTTTGAGTCTGGAGCCTCTCAAGGTTTCTTCATTTTCCATCTAAGGGAGTTTTTCCCTGCCACAGTCCTCTCAGTCAACTCAGGCTTGACAATGGGGATTAATACAAACACACTTAAATATATGTCTATTAAACTTGAATTTTTGTATTTTCTAGTATAAATGTTACACTATTTTTATTATGCTCATTATCCCAAGATGGACATCGTCTCAAAGCAACTTTACAGAACATAAGCAATATCCAACAAAAAGTTTATATCAATATTTTACTTGCATTTAAATTTATTTGTATTTATCCCCAATAAGCAAACCTGAGGTGAATGTGGGACTGTACGACCTTTATATAATATGAGGAAGAAACCTGAGTGGAACCAGACTCAAAAAGGAACATCATCTTCCCCTCAAAGTCTTATGTGGTAGGCAACTTATTTTAGAATGTCTGAAATCTTTATTAATTGAATCCAACCAGTGCTGGTACATCTCTAGATACCTCAGGATCTTCACAGGGTTGGTCTCTTCTCTTTGATGGTCTGAATTCTTGATGAAGTGGAACAGAACTGGAGCTGGTACAACTGGCGCTAACCAGAACAAACCATGAGCATCTGCATAGCAATATCAAAATGAATTAGTGTGTGAATTAAGCACATCTTCAATGACTCTATGAGGAAAACATGACTAAAATATATCCAAAAAAATGAGACAAAAAGGTCATTATAGATTAGATAAATCTTGATAACCTGATCTCTGGTTTCTAGGTTTGAAAATGAAAGTTTATTTAATGAAAATTAATGTAGGTTAATGATGGTTATTATCACTAAATTCATTTTATTTATATAACATTTATATTTAAATTAGTTACATTAAGGCTACCTTTTTCATTTTTCAGAAGGTATTGTAGCTAGGAATGAAATTCAGAAACATTTAGTAGCATCACATTCCACTGAACTCATAGATGCATGAATGTGCTCTCACCACAGCCTTTAAAAAAGGAAAAACTCAACACTGGTCATTTTAAAATCTCTTAATTTCTGGTCACTAAAAGAGAGTGCTGTTTTATTGCCAATTGCAGGGGAAAGCTGGATCGAAATATCACCCTGGGGCACAGCTTCGAGCAAACAGTGTTCTCACCCTCTCAGGATCAATAGGAGAATATAAACCAGTGCAGATGATTTATCCAGACGAAAGTGAAACATAAACCAACAGTTGTTAGACAGAGAAAAAAAGAGATAGAAATCAAGAAACCCAGCGTGAAGGATTAAAAACCAGAGAAGGACTGAGACACACTTACCAAATTAACCAGTGGGCCTCCGGAGTTGCCGTACTGCAAAACATGTCAGATTTCATACACTTAATCTTTTTTCTTTCACACCATGGCACGAGATTCACAAGCAAGGACACAACCACATGCGACACCTGTACATGAGGCTTCAGAAGTGCTGGGTGAGGTTAGATTTCTCCCACCTTCACCAATCTAGACTTGTTTCCAGTAACATACATATATATAACATAGACTTCCACTCAGAAACAGACAAAATATTTAGAAGACGTAATAAATGATAATAAAATAAACTTCAGATTAAACAAATAACAGATGAATGAACAATTGATAGTATAAAGCTGCATGCAAATGTAATGCTTAGGACAAAATAATAAAAAAAAATTATTTACACACTGCAGTTTACAAAACGTCTCAAATATAGTAAAATTGTTCAGATAATTAATTAATTCAACCTATTTCTAGATATTTCAAAGCTGTATATCTAAACTGAGCTCTACTCTCTAAAAGGATTTCTTCTCTCAGTCAAACTCTCAGCCGTATCCTTTCGTGCACCTACATTAATAATGGCGTCGGTCTGGATGTACTCCATATCGGAGTTGTGAAGACCGAGCTCTCGGCTGCCGCGCTGCGTGGTGCTGATGATGCCTGTAGTGACGGTGTTCTGAAGTGAGAACGGGCTGCCGACAGCCACCACAAACTCGCCTGGCCGCAGGTCAGAGGAGTGGCCCAGAGACAGGATAGGCAATGCCTCCTGCAAGGACACAGAGGGAAGTTAAAACTCCTTTGGTGTGGATACAGACATCAATCTACCTATGAGTAATATTATCTTATTTTCACTTCTAGTAACCACAAATATTTCAAAGGATCTTGTTCATTTTGCTGGCTTGATTTTTGGTGTTTCTACCTGAAACAGGGCAGCGTGTTGTGATGGTTAATAAACTCCCCACTTGACTACATTTCCCATCAGCCACTGCAGGTCACACGTCTCACTGAAAACACGCACATGGTCTGTGATTCCCCTAATCAGCACCCTAGCACTTCTGGTTTCTAAAAAACTTGTCTTTCCTGATCACATGGCATCATTACAGGTACCTAAATCTAACCTTACAAATATATTAGGGTTTGTTTCCAGAATGCTACTTTGATAACAACAACTGCATGTAGATATGAATAGGAATACAACCAAAGGACAAGTATTAAATTGTTTTCTTTTGCCACTTCAAACCAAAAAACATTTTAAAAAAATGTTTCAAATTTGATATATATCTTCTAATATTTATTTTGCAGAACTTTCTCTGATCTTTCAAGAAAATACATTATATATTCAATATTATTTAATTCCCCAACTTTACAAGTGATATAATTTACTCAAAACAGTTTTCCCTAAATAGCTACAAACATAATTACTCATTTAGTTGAGCTCTCAGTGAATCTCTGTCTTCTTTTTTTGAACAGCAAGCATAAGTCATTAAATTTAACCTTTTTTTCAATTATGGAATATTGGCTATACTCCTTAGTTATATTATCATGGACATGCTTCAATATTTCCAACAGCAAAAATATTAATAGTTATAATGATAATAATAATAATAATAATAATGTGCAAATGTAGAAAGACAAAAAAGGCTGCTTTAGGCCTGTTGTTAAAAATATCCCTCCATTGTAAAGAATTTTCATTATAATTCCAGAGAATGAGTTTAAAGGACTTTGATACCTATGTGTTGTAATTATTAATGTCTTGGCAAAAAGAGCTGTCTATTGAAAAAAAAAAAGCCACTCTTCAGCACTCCTGCAGTGTCACCTGAAAGCTTTATGCCGAGAAGTGAAAAGTAAAAGGGAGCACAGAAACGTGTCTCTGCCTGTCTTACCTAGTCCGTGCCTAGCAGGGAGTGTTTTCATAGTGGAGAGAATGACACTCTCACTTTATTACCTGCTCTCCTCAGGCACAAAGCCTTGCTCCATCCCTGTCTTTCCCTCTCCAGGGTGCCGGCGGCGATGGCTCTACCCCATCTGCCTGAAAACGTTTTAGTCCATCTCATGAGGTCTGAACACTGCTTGTGACTGATTACTGGAGTCATTTGCTGTTGTCCTGCACAAGGTTACTGTGGCCTTCAATACAAGAAGATGGGATTTGCTCAGTTGCCTTAACAGGGTAAAGGCAATGTTAACTTGCTGCTCTATTTTTCGCTAACAGAGAGTTCCATGCTATAAATGTTTCTTGCCTTAACCACCAGAGTATCGTATGGCAAAATGACAAATTTATATATGTACACCTGAGAAATTCAGGCAGGATTTTGACTGTGTCAAGGACTGGATCTAAATCTTGCAGTAGTATAAGTGATGCCTACTGGAATAATTGGCTTCTTGAACCTCAGTGATGGATAGCGATGGCTATGTAACGATCCACAGCGACGAAACACCTCTGTGAACACTAGTGGCCCAAGGTCCTTTTGACCTATTAGGCAAAAAATGTTCTTTTTACCTCCTTCTATATAACGTTTTAACATTTTAACATCAATTTGGGTGATATAGTTTTGAAATCTTTGCTGAGATCAGTGTATCATATTGAGCCTTGTGCCAAATCGATTTGAACAAACATCCTGCACTTGATACAGTGCTGCAGGTTGCATCGTAGCTTCGGTCAACTTGAAACCAGTGTCTAAAGCTTGTTAAAAAGTTGTTGTTCCCAGTGACCAATCACTGATCACCAACGTTTACTTAGGTTAATCACTGATCAACATTGTTTTCTTAGACTAATCACATGCTAAGGCTCATCTTTGCCAAGTGGTACAATCCAGCTTACCTCTGCAGCAATCTTAATCAGAGCGATATCTAATTTCTGGTCCACATCTTTGATCGTTGCATCGTAATGGACACCGCTGTTCAGCTCCACATTAATGCGCTGTTTGTTGGCTAGAACATGGGCGTTGGTTACTATCCATCCATCTTCAGAAACAATAAACCCAGAGCCAGTGGAGACAGGCATTTCTTGGTTTGTAAACGGCAGTCTGAGAGGAAAAATGCATGACGTATGAGAAACAGAACTTTAAAAATGTCACTCACTGTGACTGAGCAAGAGTTAGAAAAGCTATGATGCCATCATTTAAACAAGTGAGTGCTCTCCAAGTGACCACATGATATTGATAAGATGCTCTCGTTGACTTCAGCTGTTAGCTTTTGTTGTAATTCTGGATCTGATTGACCAATGAATTCTTCTCACCTTTTGAACAATTCTAGATGAACGACTGCAGGAGCAATCTTGTCCACTACGTCTGCTATGAAGTTGAATTTGTAGCGCATGCTGCTGGGATTCTGAGAACCTGTTGAGGTAAAAGCACAACATTTTGATTTGAATGATCTTTAATGATCTTTTATTGCATCTGAAGTGAAAGTGTTAGTGCATTAAGATTACATTACAGATGATGTACCCTTTATTAGCTCAGAGTTTATTTACATACTTGAGAGCATACTGTATGTTGTTTATAAGCCTTCTTCAGGGTCACCCTATTCCCAAGCATGTCCTTCTTAAAGCAGCTTGTAGTGTGATGCAGAACACACACAGAAAACTGCTGGCATTTGTTCAGAATTATTACAAGACCTCTCTCAATAGTCTGCTTTCTTAATTCCACACATCAATTTTGTTACTGTTTCAGCAAAAAAATCTGGAAAAAGCAGGTCAGCTCTGTACCCCCACCATCCCATATACAGTCAGGCAAAAAAAATCATATTGTTCAGGGGCAAACGAGCAACATGTGCAAACAAGCCACATGTCAGAGCATTAAAGCTGGCCTGTGGGTGCTTGCTGCACGCAAGCCTGCCAGAGGTGTTTTCATTGCCTTAAATTGACGTGGGATGCTTATCTGTGCTCTCTCCAGGGTAAGCCGCAGGAAGTAAGCAGTGTGTAAATATGCCTGATGGAACCCTGTAATGTTGAGAAATGAGAAATTTGGACACAGGCACTGTTTCTGTTTTTGGAAGGTTCTACAAATGGCATACTGTAGTACCGTTACATGCCAGTGGCTCTGACTTTTTTGTTCCTCTGTGTGTGACACATGACAGAATGTTTGAATCACTGAATACACTTTTCCTACTGTATGTTTTCAATACATCTTCGATGACAGAACTCATGTTCAGTTGAAATGATCATACACTTGTCTTCAATTAACTGATTCTGATTAAACCAAAAAATTGTAGGTGTTTCTGTAGAATTTTCATGACATCATCTTGGTTTCATCCAGGTGTTTTAGCCATGATCCATAAAGAGATGATCACTGTTAATCTCATCTGGATCTCTGGACTGGATTTGGTTGTTAAAAGCTATTCATCAGTATAGGGGTACAAATGGGTTTGAAAACACTTGGCTAAACAATGTGCCACTGTGAAGGCCATCTTCAACAATTAGAGAAGATGAAGCCTTTATTTGCCACATATGTTACAGCGCATTGAAATTCTTTTCTTCACATATCCCAACTTTGGAGATTGAGTCAGATCACATCAAATCTTTTAAAGATCAGAGCACAGTATAATATAGGATTAAACAGTGTCCCTGGAGCAGTTAGGGGTGAATCCTGATGCTTGAACCAAGTTTTAGTTGAAGGATGTGCAACCAGGCTATTGTATAAGTTGTCTTATTTTTCCTCTAAAATTTTTCTATTTGTTTTTCACTTAAATTCTGTTCATGGAAACAATCTAACAGGATTTATCTATTTTTTCCATGACACAAAAAACTTTATATGCTTATATACACTAAAAATATACACTTAATAGATAAATTAAAAAATTAAAATAAAAAATCTGTAGATTACTGTGGGGTGGAGGGCACTGTAAAGACAATTAAATCCCTATTATTTGTATAGAACCAAGATTTTTATATTGGATTATTACAACGTCTTGGATTTACAGCAGATCAGATTCAATGTAGAAATAAAGAGGCTTTAAATTGAGCATCACATTTGCATCATATATCATGACTGAGTTTAATGTACATAATAAAATTAAATGAGCCTAATGTTTTGGTTTAACAAATACAGTGTGTTTTCTTAATTAATAGATGAGGACAAATAGGAAAAGATATGTTTACAATACATGATTGACTTTTATATCTTGTCCTACAGGATGGCAAATATAAAATATATAGGAAATAAAATATTTTAGGACATATACGCAGTTACAGAACAATGATCAACAAAGGGTTGATGGATAAAATGAATACATAAGTTGTAAACTTGATAATAGGTTGAAAAAACTAATTCTTACATACAATAGGAAAAGAAATACTGACAAAGATGTATAGTATGTGTCCATGATTAAGAAATGTTTCAGGATATATCAGCATACTTTCATCATTAAGTATGGGGCTTATTCACAATTTGATTTTTGACCAGAAAATATCAAATTTTACACTTTACGCCTAAATTACCATGACCTTCTGTGTCAGTCATTTTCCTGTGAGTATTTGTGTATCATTTATTTTACATGCAGTGAATGCAGAATAATAAAATAAAACTTTAAATAAATTCCGTTCACCAGGCAGGTTTAAATTATGATTCTTGTTAAACTGATAGTCAGGATCACAATCAGTGATAAGAATTTTTTTAAGCAATTTCCTTCGAGATTAATACAATTTTATCTTATCTTAAACCATAGGCTAACAGCATAAAGGCTGAGCGCTAACGGTACAGTAAGATTGTGCAAAAATAAAACATGAATTGTCAGCATTGTTCAATGGACCGAGAGATATTAAAGTTCTCCTGACATTAAAAGAGCTCTAAAATGCGGCCCCATTAAAAAAAAAAAAAAAAAAAAAACCTATTCAGAGTTTAATAGAAATACCAATAAATCCATTAACACCCCCAGTTGCAATATCACGAGGGACCTGGTTTTAATTTTGCATGAAGTTGTAAAGTTGACTCTAAACTCACTGACACGTGAACCCATGAATGATTTTCCTTTTGCCGGCTTCGCCATTCACACTGCGGTGAAAAAAAAAAAGAAAACCGGGAGCGCGCGCCTCAATCACTCACCGGACTCGCATGTGCCTTTTTGGACAGGAATGACAGCGGGCGCGCGGCTCCGCTCGGCCTTCCGGTTCTCCGCTCTGAGGCGGCACTCACTCGGGTACGTTCGACCGTCGCTTCCGCAGACGGGACCAGCGGTAACGCATACGCACGTGCGCGCGCGTGCCCCCGCCGCCACCGACGCACGATCGCAGCGCAGGCCATCACCACAACGCGCTCGGCCCCTCTCACCGCACGGGTCACCCTCGCCTGAGGCGCATACTGCACAGCAGCGGCACGCGTCCCTCACCACACCGAAGAAGCAGGAGTCTGGTGTGGGCGGGCATCGTGACGGGTCACAAGCATCCAGGCATTCCCGCTCCGGTCTGTGCGTGACGAGCCGCGCCTGAATGAGCGAGGCCGCGAGCAAACATGCCATCACTTTTACTTCCCACATAATCATGAGAGTTTGTGCTGCAATTAGTCAGTTTGCCTGATGATCATATCTTGCCTTCCAAAACGGTCAGAACGTTACAGCACCAGCTCACAGGACTCAGCATCTTAACTGCGTTTTTACTTTCAGTATCTCCTTTGATCTTCAAATGCAATTCTATTAAAACTGCAGCATTTACTCTATGTACACTATATGCACTGAGGTTTTAGAGGAGGAGCCTTAAGGAGGGCGCCTCTAATCCCACCCTATAGTGGAAAAAAGTTCACTAAACCTAATTATCATAATTAATACTCTTAACGTCGGGTGAAATACATGTCTTGTTACATTTTACAATAATATGAAAGAGTATTACCTGACTTCCTTTGTGTTAGGTAAACCTAAATGTTATAAATATTAATAATACATATCTGTAATAAATATTGGAAATATAACTGTCCAGCAATCCAGCTTTCATTCCTACAACATTCCATTCCAGACTAAAGGATTAAAGTGAGAACATTTTACTGAATACTTGCATTTAAAGCATGACTCCAGCACATATCAGAAGGGAGACAAGAGTCCAGCAGAACAGTTCTTGCACTCTCAATGAGTAAATGTATAAGTTGTTTATCACTGATGATATAAAATTATGAATATTGCCTCTAAATGGATATTAGTAATTTGTTAGCACCAACAATTATTTATATTGTTATTATTTATTAAAGAAATAAACACAGATTAATTCAATTAAATGCAATTAAACTGTATTTGTATAGCGCCAATGGACATTGTCTCAAAGCACCTGTACAGAACATGAACATAAACAGTTTATCAAAATGCTAGTAATTTTACAAAGATTAGTAAATCTAAATTCTGAGCAAACCTGAGGTGACTCTGGCGACAATGGCAAGGAAAAACTCCCTTAGATGGAAGAGAAAGAAACTTTGAGAGGAACCTGACTCAAAAGGGAAAGCATCCTCATTGGGGTGACAATGGAGAGTGTTAATTAAAGACATATACAGTCTGACAAATTAGGAGGTTGTTGTCCTTGACGTTATGTCCTTTTTGAATGACCTAAACCTTCATGCAGCGGAATTCAACTGGAGCAGGTTCTTCTCTAGATGCCCCAGGATCCTTGAAGTGGTGATCTCGTCTCAATGAGGCTCTAAAATCTTCATGAAGTGGAACACAGCTGGAGTTGGAGTGATAGGCCAGTGAGAAACAGTGGCCAGGAATTAGCATAGCAGCTGTTCAGAGTGTTGACCAGTATTGGATTTTATTGTGGAGAACAAGGTTATGTGAAGTATTATGCATATGCCTGACTAAATAGTAGGGAATGTGGTAGCCTAGTGGTTAAGGTGTTGGTCTCCCCATCGGAAGGTTGTGAGTTCGAATCCCAGCTCCACCAAGCTACCACTGCTGGGTCCCTGAGCAAAGCCCTTAACCCTCAATTGCTCAGCTGTATAAATGAAATATGAATGTAAGTCACTCTGGATAAGGGCGTCTGCTAAAATGCCACAAAATGTAAACGTAAATAGATGTCTTTAATCTACATTTAAACTAAGAGTGTGTCCGACAGATTCTACTTTTTTAATTTAATTTTTAATTAATGAGGACAAAAGAATAAACCCACAAAACACAACCTGTCATTTTACTAAAAAATCAAATCATATAACTAAAATCAAACCATAGAATGCAACTATTACTACAATCTACTTAATATAATTACTACTACAGATTAAACATTAATATATTATTTGTATTACAATGAGATCCAGATTAAGATTAATCTCCTTATGAAATAAAAGTAAAAACAAAGTCTCACAGTTGAATTGATGGAAAAAAAACATGCTTCTAAAGTATCACAATAGTTACCTATTAGTTACTCATCTTTAGTTAATTAGTTACTCATCATTAGTTAATCATCTTTTCGTCTTTTATGTTAAACTGTACCAAAAGTTACCAAAATCATACTAAAGTCATTGAGAATGTAAATTAAATCAAATATCAAAGAAAAGAATCAAAGGAAATCTGCCCCATAAAAAACATGCTATAAAGATTCATCATACATATGTATGTGCACATTTCTTTGGATTTAGTACACAAATTAATTTCTTTTCTCAAGATTAGCCCAGGCATTTGCCTGAACAATGTGTTTGCCTTCACAAACGATGTTTGTAGAGCTGGCTACACTTGCTGACACACACATTTTCACTTGATTGCTGTCTTCCAACAGTCTTCAGAAATTCCCATAATTTTTCAAGTGGTAGGTTTGGGGGCACCTCTCTCAAACCTTTGTAGAAAACCATGACCTTGGTTTCTGAAAAGTTCCTGGGCAGCATGTAGAAAACCTGCAGAAAGTCAAAATAATTAACACACTTGTTTTGTACCATTCATCTGTGACAGAGTGTGGAAATGAATAAAACATCTCTAAAGATCGACTACACAACCTTGGAATCTATTACCACGGAACACTACACACCCTTAACTACTATATAAGAAAAGGGCACAGGTTCAATTTTATTACAATGAATGAGCAAAATATGTGGATACAAAAATATAAAGCTTTATTTTCACAGACAATAAATAATCTTTATAAGAAAACACCAAAGCAAGCTCTAGCTTAAAATGATCATGATTTCAATTGCTGCTGATCTCCTTTAAGAGAGACAAATTAAGAATAACACACTTCAACACACAAACTAGGGCTGTGGCTAACTGGTATCAGGTGGGCTAAAGCAACAGGTTTTGCACAATCACACACACTCAATACCCAGTGAGATTGCTACTGGTGATCAACACGGCACAACACAGCACACAGTGATAAAGAAACACCTCCACCGGAAAAGAGTGGGGAAGTCAGCCTCCCTGTATCTTAGGCACACAGCTTCTTTAACAAAATACAAACAAATTAAATTTAACTAAATAACTAAAACAATACACCCCCCATCAAAAAAAGAAGAAATACAACTTAATAAATAAATTTAATGTTGACACAGCGAAACTCAAAAAAAATAAACCCAAACCACACTTCTAACTAAATGAGGCCATAAGGAACCTCAGCATGTTCTATGTAGGCCACCAAGGCCCAATATAATCAGCAGAAGAGCAATTACTTTTAAGATCACAAAATATTAGCATAGAATTGTTAGGATCATGAAAATATAAAGCAAAATGAAAACAAAATAAGTATAACAAACAATACAACAAAAAAAACAAAAACCAGGAACAAAACAGCAGCCTGTCAGGGCAGGGAAACAGAGGCAGAGGACCCAGATGCAGTCGAAACAAAACAGTCTTTATTGAGCAGTCTCAAAAACAAAAACCACAAGGTGGCGCTAGGCGCAAATCCATGGAACCCCGGGCTGGAGGTCTGGTGACTCAGACACATGAAAGACAGGGTGAACTCAACCAAGGGTGGGGGGAAGCTTGAGCCTAACCGCCACCGGACTGAGCACCTTAGTGATGCGGTATGGGCCAATGAACCTGGGGGCCAGCTTACGAGAAGGTCCCCTGAGAGGCAGGTCCTTGGTAGAAAGCCATACTCGCTGACCACAGGCATAGGTGGGTTGCTGGGTACGGCGACGATCGGCTGCAGCCTTGGTTCGCCTAGAGGTCTGGGCCAAGACCCTCTCCGCCCTCCTCCAGGTGTGTCGACACCGCTGGACGAAGGCGAAGGCAGACGGGACCGCTGCGTTGGGTTCCTGTGAGGGAAACAGAGGTGGTTGGTAACCAAGGGAACATTGAAAGGGAGATAAACCAGTGGACGCTACCGGTAGTTATGTGCATATTCGACCCAAGGAATTTGCTGGCTCCAGGAGCTCGGATTGTGTGACGTCAGGCAGCGGAGAGCTCTGCTGAGATCCTGGTTGGCCCGCTCACACTGCCCATTGGTCTGCGGGTGAAAACCTGACGACAGACTCGCCGAGGCCCCGATCTGTCGACAGAACTCCTTCCAAAATTGAGAGACAAATTGGGGACCCCTGTCAGAAACCATGTCGACCGGAAGACCGTGGATGCGGAACACATGGTCGTCATGGCCTGAGCAGTCTCCTTGGCAGTGGGGAGCTTGGGGAGGGGAATGAAATGAGCCGCCTTGGAGAAGTGGTCCACTATTGTCAAGATGACGGTGTTGCCCCCCGAGGGGGGAAGGCCAGTGATGAAGTCCAGGGCCAAATGGGACCAAGGACGGGACGGAACAGGCAAGGGCTGAAGCAGACCAGAGGGAGGCTGATTTGAGCTCTTGTTGCGAGCACAGACAGAGCAAGCCAACACAAACTGCCTGACGTCGGCCCTCATGGAGGGCCACCAGAATCGATGACGGATGGCAGCCAGCGATCGCCGAACCCCTGGGTGACAGACCAGTCTGGATGCGTGGCCCCAGTGGAGAACCTCCGACCAAAGACCGGGGGGGACGAACAAAACCCCCGCTGGGCATCCTCTCGGCACCTCTCCCTCCTGCCCGGCGGCCCTGACTCGCTCCTCGAGTCCCAAGGCAAGGGCTCCGACCACCACGCCGTCGGGAATGATGGTCTCGGTGCCAGCAGGGGCTCCTGGAGGCTCGAAGAGGTGAAACAGGGCATCTGGTTTGGTGTTTTGGGCACCGGGCCTGTAAGAGAGGGAGAAGTTAAACCTGCCAAAGAAGAGTGCCCAGCAGGCCTGACGGACATTGAGCCTCGTGGCTGAACGGACATACCCAAGATTCTTGTGGTCCGTCCAGACCAGGAAGGGCTGCTTCGCCCCCTCCAACCAGTGACGCCACTCACCCAGAGCCAGTCTGACGGCCAACAATTCCCGGTTACTGACATCATAGTTGCGCTCCGCAGGGGTCAGCCGATGGGAGAAGAAGGCACACGGATGAACCTTCCCATCCTTGGGGGACCGCTGGGACAGGACCGCGCCGACCCCGACCTCTGAGGTGTCCACTTCGACTATGAACTGGAGATCAGGATCTGGAAAGGCAAGCACAGCAACAGAGACAAAACGGGACTTGAGGTTATCAAAGGCCTCCTGAGCATGACTATTCCACCTGAACCTGACCTTGGTGGAGGTGAGCGCTGCGTGGGGTGCAGCTATCTGGCCGAAGTTCCTGATGAACCGCCTATATAAGTTGGCGAACCCCAGGAACCGCTGCAACGCCTTACGGGAGTCGGGGACTGGCCACTCGGCGACGGCCCTTACCTTGGCGGGGTCGGGGCCGACTCCCCCGGCTGATATGACGTGCCCGAGGAACGTGACCGGAATGGAACTCGCACTTCTCTGCCTTGACAAAGAGCTGATTCTCGAGCAAGCGTTGGAGCACCTGGCGAACATGCTGAGTGTGAACCTGGAGAGAGGGGGAGAAAATAAGAATATCATCCAGGTAAACAAAGACAAACTTAATGATCATGTCTCTCAGCACGTTGTTAACCAAGGCCTGGAAGACCGCTGGAGCGTTTGTGAGGCCAAACGGAAGGACCAGGTATTCGTAGTGTCCCGTGGGGGTGTTGAATGTGGTCTTCCACTCATCGCCCTCCCGAAGGCGCACCAGATGGTAGGCGTTGCGAAGGTCTAGCTTGGTGAAGACCCTGGCATCCTGCAACAACTCAAAAGCAGATGACATGAGCGGTAAGGGGTACCTGTTCTTTACCGTGATGTGATTGAGACCCCTGTAGTCGATACAGGGTCGCAGGGTGCCATCCTTCTTATTAACGAAGAAGAATCCCACGCCTGCCGGGGAGGAGGAGGGACGGATGAGCCCGGCTCGAAGGGACTCCTGAAGGTACTTGTCCATGGCCTCTCTCTCAGGGACGGACAGGGAGTAGAGGTGACCCCTGGGCGGAGAAGTGCCTGGCAGGAGATCGATGGAGCAGTCGTACGGTCGGTGGGGAGGCAGCGAGGTCGCCCGGGTCTTGGAAAACACCTGTCGCAGATCATGGTACTCCGCTGGGACCCCGGTAAGATCCGCTGCTCGTTCCTGCAAGACAGAAGGAGAGAGAGAGCCAGAAAAACGAGCAGCACCTAGACATGAATTCAGACATGATGGACTCCAGGCTAAGACAGAATTGCCCGACCAATCCATGTGAGGATTGTGCTGCTTCAGCCACGGGTGCCCCAGAATGACTGGGGCCTCCGGGGAACTCATCAGTAGCAGCACGATAGCCTCACGATGGTTGCCGGACACTAAGAGACTTACAGGGGGGGTGCTATGGGTGACGGTGAACAGGTGTTTGACCTCCAGAGAAAGAGTCCTAACAGGGGACGAGAGAGGTACGGCAGGGATGCCCCAGCAGCCCGCCAGGGAGAGGTCCAGGAAGCTCCCCTCGGCGCCGGAGTCCACGAGGGCCTGGACAGGATGGGTGACCCCCTGGAAGGTGAGGGCAGCCGGAAGCTGGGTCCTGGAAGTAGGGGAGATAGGGAGGCTGCCCACCAGTACTCCCTGGTCTACTGGTGGGCTCTGGCTTTTACTGGGCACTTGAGGGCTTGGTGGCCGGGCCTGCCGCAGTAGAAGCACAGACCACGCAACAGCCGCTCCTGCCTTTGCTGGGGATAGGCTGCATAGGTTCCAGCTCCTCGGGAGGGGACGCCTGCGGTGGAGATGGCAAACGCCGCGGGACAGCGCGAGCAGGAGAGAGACGACCCCACCGGGCATGGAGCAGGTTCTGCAGCTGCTTACGGTCCTCGAGGCAAAGCACCAGTGCTATGAGGGCATCGAGGGTGCGTGGGATGTCTTGGCCAATGATCTGCTCCTGGAGGGCCTCGTCCAGCCCCTCTAGATAGCGCGCCCGCAGAGCCTCCTCATTCCACCCGCAAGAGGCGGACAGGGTGCGGAACTGCACTGAGTACTCCGTGACTGACAGTTCCCCTTGGTGAAAGCGTGAGAGACACAGGGCAGCCATCTCCCCCTGCGCAGAGCGGTCAAACAGATGAAGCTTCTCCTCCCGGGGCCCACTCCCGCGCTCTGCCGGTGAAAAGAGTGACAACGTACGCCACCTTGGCCTCCTCGGAGGCGTAGCGGCAAGGCTGCAGAGCGAACACAAGCGAACACTGGATCAAGAAGGGGCGACAGGAGCCGGGATCGCCATCATAAGACGGAGGGGTGTTGGCATGGGGCTCGGGTCCCTGGAGGGTGGAGACGTCCTTGCTCAGGGAGGAGGGAGCGGCAGGGGGCACTGCTGGAACTGCCGCCACCGTGCCTGCCTGGAGTCGGTCGAGGCGCGTCGTTAATTCGGCCACCTGGGCAGTCAGTAGTGCTCTCTCCTGCTGGCGCCCGTAGCGGGTCTGACACTGCTGGGTACATTCTGGTCAGTCCGTTCTGTCAGGGCAGGGAAACAGAGGCAGAGGACCCAGATGCAGTGCGAAACAAAACAGTCTTTATTGAGCAGTCTCAAAAGCAAAAACCACAAGGTGGCGCTAGGCGCGAATCCACGGAACCCCGGGCTGGAGGGCTGGTGACTCAGACAGGGCTGGAGACTCAGACAGGGCAGGCAGAACGGACGGGCAGAACTGAAAAACAAAAACAGAACAAATCCAACACAAAACGGCACTGGAGTCTGAGACGCAGACAGGACAATGGCCGCGGAGAAATGAGGAAGGGCAGAGCGCAAAAGGCGCGTGCAGGAGCCCAGCGGAGGAAGCGCTCGTTTTGACAGCGCGCCACGTGCTCCACAGTAAACAAAACACGAGAGACGGACAGAAAACAAGACGCGATCTAGGCTGATCAGACCAGGGTCGTGACAGAGCCTTGCACTGGATCCCAAAACTTGGTATCAACAAGTGCAGCAGGAAAACTCCAAAACCTTATAAAAAAGATAGATAAAACAAAAAAATACCACTTCATTAGATAAACTTAATTTAAAAATACATCCAAGTACATCCAAATTCTTGAGGAAAACTTGGATCCGTTTGCTAGACAACTGAAGATGGGCAGGTCATTCACCTTCCAACGCGACAATGACCCGAAGCATACTGCCAAAAAAACGGCTCCAAGATAAGAAGGTGAATGTCCTTGAATGGTCAAGTCAGTGCCCTGACTTAAATTCAGTTGAAAATTTGTGCATGGATTTGAAGAGAGCTGTCCATTGCCGCTCACCAAAGAATTTGACTGAACTTGAGCAATTCTGTAAGAACGAATGGGCAAATATTCCCCAGTCAAGCTGTGCACGGCTGGTGATGGCATTTCCAACCCTGTTATTATAGTTTTTTTGTTTATTATTCATTTGAAAAACTGTTGTGTTTTTTTCTTTCATTGGTTTGTTGTTGTAAGACCAAATTTGTAAATAAAGCTGGAAAAGTTCTTTGGAATTGGGTTTGATTTCAGGCTGTATGACAAATAAAGTAATTATTTCACAGGGGTATGATGATTTTCTATAGGCACTGTATGATGTGGAAGTGCTAACATTGACACATAAAAGCTACTAAACTACACTGCTGTAATACTTACCTTACAGGTATATACGAAATGACTAAACAACCATAAACAACCATGCGCCTCCATTGAACGCTAATATCAGAAACACTGCAGGCACATGAGAATGACGCACACCTGACTAACACAAACCAGCCCCTTATAATCACCTGTGGCCGCTGATAGGCTACCGATACCATGACATCACTACCAGGAGAGTCTAACTATCTTGCCACACATCCATTTCCTGTAGCGCTTATCCTACACAGCCTGACAGCGTCTATCCCAGGCACAAGGTGGGAGACACCCTGTTCAGGGTGCCAACCCATCACAGGGCATAATCTCACATAACCATCCATTCATATACAAAGAGTAATTTAGAAATGGCAATCAGCCTACAGCATGTGTGAGGGAGACTAGAATACCCAGAATAAAACCCTAAAACATTTGGAGAACATGCAAACTCCAGGCACACAGGGTGGATGAGTGAGTCAATCCAGACCTTTAATTCATAAATGTAACTTCTGCTAAATTAGGAATGGGGGAATCCACAAAAACCCTGTACATGAAAATGTAGACTCTACAATTACATGTAAAATTATTTACCTCGTTTTCAACCAGTTTCACTGACTTCTTCAGTTTGTTTTTCCTGTAGAATGTTTGACTGGATCTTCTTCTTCCTTGCCATAATTAAATTTAACAAGCTGTAATGAATAAAGACAAATCGGCCGCACTCAAACACAGACATGTAACTTTCTTTCACAAACATACATCAGTTTAATATATGTCCTCATCGTGCCTTAACTGTCAATACCAAATTTTATGTTTATTTACTGTCTTTCTGGACCTAATTTCTGGTTTACTCATTTTACTCTTGTCTTCCCTTATTCATGTTATTTGCTGACTGCTGGCCTGTGTCTGATATCTTGACATTAATTTTGAAGCTCAAGAAACACTTATTCCTAAATATCTCACAGACTGCGTGCCAAAAAAAAATTCTGAGATTTAAAGAACAGTTCAAGTCACAAAAATCTTGCCACATGTTGAGATTTATATTGTTGCTTACCTTGACAGTAAAAACTTTTTCTATATCTTTGATTTTAGCATTTTTGATCCAATCCTGCCATAGAGGAACACGCCTGCACGAACACACACACACACACACACACACACACACACACACCTTCACTTGATGGATTTTACTGGGTCCAAAGGATCTTGTATGTAGTTCAAAATGCAGAGCTATGATTTTTTTTTGGCGAGCTTTTGATTTTCTTGTGTTTTTGACTGTATTATTTGTCAAACTTTGTTTCAGATCCTCAAACAAATGACCTATTCTGTTATTTACTCATGATGAAATTTTGAAATATTTCCTGTGAGAAAAAACATCCATTTTCCTCAACAATGACTTAGACTTCAATCCATAGGCAAAAATTGAGAAATACAAATAATTTATTGTACAATGTATTGTTTTCTTGCATAAAACAAGTAAAATAAGCATTTGAAAGGGGAAGTGATTTTAGTGATTTTGTGCTCCTCAGGGTTTTAAAACCAACCTAAATCCTAAAATTCAACTCTCATCTACCTCCCGGCGTGTCTTGATATACTCCTGCCAGTCTGCCAGTCTCTTACCACTTTCTATGAAGACACACACATACCCCCCCCACACACACACATAGACCGTTTATCATTTTGCAATGATATATTTTAAACATTTTTTCTGTATGTCTCACTGCCTTTAATCAGTTATCAGCACCTTTTTTCACATACCCCTCAAAGTCTCTTCATGAAAAATGACAGACATTCCCAAAATACTATATATTAAGAAATAAATTTGGAACACTGCCTGGTAATTGGTAAATAAAATTCTTACAAATAAATTTAACTAACCTTCTCTTGAGCTCTTTCCAAACGGTTTAGTTCCTTTGTCTGGAACAAATATTTACCGACATGTAACGAATACCGGGTCGTGGCACCCGTGGACAGCTGAAAAGTGGAGAACAAAAGGATGACACAGAAGCTGTGGTTTGCCTTCATTAAATTTTCCTCAGTTATGAGGGAAATCCCCCGCAATGCATAGCCACCTAGTCTCATTGTGCCCCCTCTACAGTAGAAGAGGTATAGCTGCATGTATCTGTTACTCTTCTACATGAGGACATATACAAAATCGTGGAAAAAGAAAAAAATACATATTGAGAATAGAAAACATGTATACAAAAATAAACTACATAAACCCAAATATTTAATTCACGATGTGAGCACACATTCGTGTGCATCACAGACACACTTGTAAAGCTTACGTTCCTGAATTCTCCCAATGATTTCCTTT
>JAOTRN010000028.1:13429843-13444974 GCA_028566695.1 Bagroides melapterus
CTGGGATGAATAAAGTATCTATCTATCTATCTATCTATCTATCTATCTATCTATCTATCTATCTATCTATCTATCAAATAACAATGAAATGAAAGGAAGAGCTCAGTTTTCTCAAAGGGCCTCATTCTGAGTATAAATTCAAATACTTCATTAAATCTGTCAACACAAATATGATGAGAACAAAAGTAAAATGTTATTCATAACATCACATTCCTAATAAAATCACTATTCAAATTTATTCAGGGTGAAGGTGAAATAAAGCTGTGACTCATGCACACAGTATTTCTGAGCTGACGGCTTGTGTGAGGTTTTCTTAAAACTACTGACTTTAAACTCCTTTTTTTTCCCTTAAGTTATTGCGTACTTATTCTTTGGAATATGTGATGTGGCTCAGGAGAGCTAAGTGTTTGTTTGCAGTTCTTTACTCACTATCGTCTTGTTTCTTACTGTTTTGTTTGTTTTGTGTTATATCTTTATCGGTTGTTTCATTTAATACTAGGGGGTTAAGAGATTCAATTAAAAGGAAAGCTGTTTTTTTATTTGCAAAACAACTTAAAACTGATTTTGTGTTTTTTCAAGAATCGCATTCTGTCAGTGACGACGTAAAGTTATGGAGATGGTTGAGCCTTTCATAGGCAAGTTCTCTTGGCTTGGTCCCTGACCTTTAAGCACAATTTCTCACTCCACAGGTGTTTTATTTGGAATATACTGTAATGTTCTTTATAAGAATAAGTCTATATTTCTTCAGAACTGGTTTGACAAGAACATTCTACTGATCAGTCAATTAATTAATTCTCAAGGTTATTTATTTTCTTTCAGAGAATTTCTGGATCATTTTCAATACAGAGAATTTTCTATAGTGTTTTCTATAGCTATTCCATCAGGTATTCCTGTCTTATTGAAAGGTGCTCATTAAGGTGCTCAATATTTGGGAAATTTACAACCCAAATATTACGAACCAGTCCGGGGTTAGGCCTCACAGAGTGATTAGCTCAGGGGTCAATTAATAGATGACTTTAAATGGGGATAAGGACAGACACTAACACGAGATGATTGCAAGAAAAACTGTTGGTATACTGTGAACAACTGAGCATATGTATATATAGTTATTATGATCTTGGAAAAATTGTCTTGTAGTTTAAGATACATGTGTGTATATTTTTTTCTATGTCCAAGATGCACATGCAAAATTTCTGTGAACTCTCTCTCTCTGCAACTATCTCTCTCTGCAACTGGATCCTGGACTTCCTGACTGGGACACCTCAGTCAGTCCGGATTGAGAACAGCATCTCCAGCACCACCACTGTGAACACTGGAGCCCCTCAGGGCTGTGTACTCAGCCCACTGCTGTTCACGTTGCTGACTCACGACTGTGCAGCAATGCACAGTTCTAATCATATCATCAAGTTCATCAAAAAAAAAAAAAAAAAAACTGGTTGGGTTTCCTGATATGTCATGTAGAACAAAAGTTATCTTGCTGCTACCAGAATATGAGAATGGCATCGCGAAAACCGTTCAACTCACAAAAAACTAATATTATTATCATTTTATAATCATAAAATATATTTGAAAATGACCATAAAACCATGTGATCGAATGTGCCTATAGAGTAATTCTGTTACATGACCCAGGAACTGCGTGTAGTTCTTAGAATCTACGTAATCTGCGTAATCACCGAACGCCTTGAAAAACCGAGCGCTAGACTGCTTATTTGGACTCGATTTTACTTTTTTGTAAATTATGCTAACTATATTGTGATTAAAAACAACCGTAAATATATTAGTTATTTGCCTACGGACACAGGAAGTGACGTAAACCGAAAGAGGTATTCTACATTTAAGACGGATAGCGCAAAGCAGTTGGCGCTTATTTGGATTGTTTGGCATGTTTGAATTGTTTCGTGTGTCTGGCTTCTGTAGTGAAAACTTCTATTCGATTTGACTTTAAAACTCAATTGCGTTGCCAAAATGAAACGCAATCGGACAATGAATGTTTACCAGGCAATGGATTGCTTTTTTTGATTTGGAAGATGAGGAAAATCTCTCCTCCGACTCGGAACGTGATGACCAGTGTTCTGGCAAAGAAGATGCTCCTTTCGCGTTCCAGCCAACGTAAGTTTGTTTTCAAAACTATTTATATACTTGTTACTAATTTCACAAATTGAATGTAAAATTTGTAAAATGTTATTTATTTTTATTATATGTATTTGTGAATATAGTCCTGTGGAGTGAGCAGGTGATGTGCAACGTGCGGGCATGTCCAAGACTGCTCTTGATCAGGGCGATGTAAAACCCATGTATGTATGCATGCTTGTAATTTTTTTTGTAATATGTAATTGCTGTAATAGGAGCATTACAGATTGGCAGAGTTTTTCTTTTTGCATGTGCTTTTTGTGCGTGTGCACACATATATTATGTGTTTCTATAAGACTTGATTGTAAACATAAAGGTTTATCCTCATTGGGGTGACACTGGAGAGTGTTAATTAAAGAAATATACGGTCTGACAAGTTAGGAGGTTGTTGTCGTTGATGGTATGTCCTTTTTGAATGACCTAAAACTTCATGAAGCAGAATCCAACTGGAGTAGGTTCTTCTCTATATGCCCCAGGGTCCTTGCAGGGGTGACCTCATTTCAACAAAGCTCTGAAATCTTCACAGCTGGAGTTGGAGTGATCTCGGGATGAGTAGAAAAAGAGAAATAGTGACCAGGGATTAACGTAGCAGCTGTTCAGAGTGTTGACCAGTATTGGATTTTATTGTGTAGCACAAGGTTATGTGAAGTATTATGGATATGCCTGACTAAACAGATGTGTCTTTAATCTACATTTAAACAGAGAGCGTGTCTGAGCTCTTGACAGATTATACTTTTTAAATTTAATTTTTAATTAATGAGGACAAAAGAAAAAAAACCCACAAAACACAACCTGTCATTTTACCAAGAAACCATAAATCCATACATAAGAATTGTAATGTCTTAAAATATTAATTTACAACGTTTCCCCTGACTTTATTTACTATATGGCATTTTATACTTCCATAAATGTCTCTCTCTTCTTCTCTTTTTGTTTGTTTATCCATTAATATCATTATCGGATATGCTCTGGTTCTGAGCAGTGTGGCATTGTGCATTTTTCTTACAAAGTGGCAACGACAGACACACAAGTGAAGAAAATGTTTAAATCATCACACAGCCAATCCATGACCTTAAATTCTAAAACATTTAACTTTTGTTCTGCTAAAATATAACTATATAAAAATCAAATCATATAACTAAAATCAAACCATAGTATGCAATTATTACTACATTCCACTTAATATAATTACTACTACAGATTAAACATTAATATATTACTTGTATTACGATGAGATTAAGATTAAATGATTAAAAGATGAAATAAAAGTAAAAACAAAGTCACACAGTTGAATTGATGAAAAAAACATGCTTACTTCTAAAGTATCACAATAGTTACCTGTTAGTTACTGTTATTGTGATTAATCATCTTTACATCTTTTAGGTTAAACAGTATCTAAAGTCGCCAAAATCATACTAAAGTCATTGAGAATGTAAATTAAATCAAGGATCAAAGAAAAGAATCAAAGGAAATCTGCCCTATAGAAGCACGCACTATATAAATTTTAAAGAAATGTACGTAGATTCATAGTACATATGTATGTGCACATTTCTTTTGATTTAGTACACAAATTAATTTCTTTTCTCTAGATTCGCCCAGGCATTTGCCTGAACAATGAGTTTGCCTTCACAAACGATGTTTGAAGAGCTGGCTACACTTACTGACACACTTAACACATTTTCACTTGATTGCTGTCTTCCAACAGTCTTCAGAATTTCCCATAATCTTTCAAGTGGTAGGTTTGGGGGCACCTCTCTCGAACCTTTGTAGAAAACCATGACCTTGGTTTCTGAAAAGTTCTTGGGCAGCATGTAGGAAACCTGCAGACAGACAAAATAATTAATACACTAGTTTTGTACCATCCATCCATTTCCTGTAGCGCTTATCCTACACAGCCTGACAGCGTCTATCCCAGGCACAAGGTGTGAGACACCCTGTTCAGGGTTCCAACCCATCACAGGGCGTAATCTCACACAAACATCCATTCATATACAAAGGACAATGTAGAAATGGCAATCAGCCTACAGCATGTGTGAGGGAGACTAGAATACCCAGAACAAATCCCTAAAACATTTGGAGAACGTGCAAACTCCAGGCACACAGGGTGGATGAGCAAGTCAATCCAGACCTTTCATTCATAAATGTAACTTCTGCTAAATTAGGAATGGGGGAATCCACAAAAACCCTCTGCATGAAAATGTAGACTCTACAATTATGTGTAAAATTATTTACCTCGTTTTCATCCAGTTTCACTGACTTCTTCAGGTTGTTTTTCCTGTAGAATCTGAGATGTTTGATTGGATCTTCTTCTTCCTTTCCATAATTTAATTTAACAAGCTGTAATGAATAAAGACAAATCAGCTGCACTCACACACAGACAGGTAACTTTCTTTCACAAACATACATCAGTGTAAAATATGTCCTCATTGTGCCTTATCTGTCAATACCAAATTTTATGTTTATTTACTGTCTTTCTGGACCTAGTTTCTGGTTTACTCATTTTACTCTTGTCTTCCCGTATCCATGTTATTTGGATGCATTTGTCTTGGACTGTTTGCATAAGGTGCCTTACCTGCAATTGCAGCTATCTCAGCCTCCCTATCCTGACTTAAAACCGGATGTGTTCCAAAAAAAATTCTGAGATTTAAAGAACAGTTCAAGTCCCAAAATCAAGCCACATGTTGAGATTTATATTGTCGCTTACCTTGACAGTAAAAAGTTTTTCATTATCTTCAATTTTCTCATTTTTGATCCAATCCTGCCATAGAAGAACATGTATGTGCACATATAGTATTTGTCAAACTGTTTCAGATCCTCAAACAAATGACCTATTCTGTTATTTACTCATAATGAAATTTTGAAATTTGCCTCTGTGAGAAAAATGAAGCTGTTTTCCCAACAATGACTTAAACTTCAATCCATATGCAAGAAATGAACTAATAATTTATTGTCTAATATATTGTTTCTTGAACAAAACAAGTAAAACACAAGCATTTCAAAGGGGAAATTATTTTAGTGATTTTGTGCTCCTCAGGGTTTTAAAACCAAGCTAAATCTTAAAATTCAACTCACATCTTCCTCCCGGTGTGTCTTGATATACTTCAGCCAGTCTCTTACCACTGCCTATGAAGACACACACATGGGCCCCACACACAGACCGTTTATCATTTTGCAAGCAATGATATATTAACATTTTTTCTGTATGTCTCACTGCCCTTAATCAGTTATCGCCACCTTTTTTCAAATACCCCCTCAAAAACTCATCATGGAAAATGATAGACATGCCCAAAATAATATATATTAAAAAATAAAATTGGAACACTGCCCAGTAATTGGTAAATAAATTTGGTACAAATGAGTATAACTAACCTTCTCTTGAGTTCTTTCCAAACGGTTTAGCTCGTTTGTCTGGAACAAATATTTACCGACACATTTGTAAAGCTTACGATCCTGAATTCTCCCAATGATTTCCTTTGCTTCACTGAGCTCTTCGTTTGTTGACCACATGATTTCCATAAGGATGTCATCTGGGGCAAAAAAAGACAAATTCCAATTCCATTTGCAGAAACTGCAATGTTTAAAATTAAATGATTAAAAATTGCATTATATTATAATGACAGTGTATTTTATGTTTATTAAGATATAAATCTCTGACTGGTATGTGAAAATAAGTATCTCAAGGTCTAGGAGATTCTTGAAAAGGTGTGAACCTGTGAGTTTCACAAATGTTTCAGGGTCCAAAACTGCCTCAGAGATTGTCTTATCACCAAGTGTAAAGTGATTTTCAGCAGCCACAAGTGCATCGGTAATCCTTTAAAGATAAGAAAACATGGTGAAAATATGGGAATATCACTGGAAATATTCAAATTTTTTTTTTACTGTAGTCAAAAAGTCAATGAAGGTTGATTTTCCAAGTTAACTCACATTGTTTCGATTGCCACCTTAACCCTGTGATGGCAGACGCTGTAGTGAAGCATGTATCGACTATGAAAGAGCTCGTACATGTTTATCGCTTCCTGAAAGAAACAAGAGAATTTAAACGTGTTTTTTTAAATATCAAGTGTCTTTGTGCATTAAAGGATTCCCACACTTTAAATCTTACCTTATCTCTCATGCAAATCTGCTTTTTGTTTTCTTCTGCATTGTAGCAAACTCGTGCAAACATCATAAAGCGCTTATGTGAGAAGTTGCTTTTCATTCCCAGATGAAGGCAATCTCTAGAAAAAAAGAAATAGAAATAGAAAGGATCACAACACAATATCATACATTTATTAATAAGTTAACACTGAACAACATTTATTCAAAATGATGCATTTTACACACAGAATATGCACAAGAGATACTCACCTGCTGATATAATCCATTTTGTCAACATCAATGCCTGTGTGTTTATTGGCCACAATTTCATACAAGTAGGACTTGTCCTGTGTTCTTCCCCTGTAGGACCACTTTATCAGGCCAAATATATACAGATCATGAAAAAGAACAAACATAAACTGACTGTGACTGTTGTCTTATAATGATCCTTGCACCTATAGTCTATACATTCCTAGAAAAAGGGTTCATTGGATAATTAGCGGTTCCTAACTTCCTTAAAAATGTTCTATTTTAAAACTTCTGAAGGTTTTCCACAGAAGTACAACCAAAGAACCACCAAGTGCTTTATGGTAATAAATAAAATTTGTAAATGCCATAATGTGTATTTTTGTTAATGGCTTTACTGAGTTTGAGTGAATATAAAACTACAGATATATACATTTGCTACAAATACCTACACCATTCAGCGTTTTTCTTATAATAATCAGTGGCAGTTCAAAACAAGAGGGAACAAGGAATCAGATTTGTGTTCTTAACTTTTCTCGCTCAGAAATTAAAGTAAGGTCATTACGGTTATTAATAATCTTGCGATTATATGTATATTTCTGTATGTATGTACTGTATATGTGCATGTATGAGGGTGATGTATTTTTGTTATTATTACATGAGTAGAAGAGCTTGAAGCTTGTGGGCCCTCAATAAGTTCATGGATGAACTTGAAGTCGTTTGTTTCAAATTTTATCTTCTGACCTTCTTCATCCCTGTAATGTTCATCTTCCATCTTTCTCTTAATGCCTTGTGAGATCAGAAGGTCAAACATTTTGCCTGATTGTTCTTCATGCTATGCAATCAATATGAATAAAAATAAGAGCAGAATTTATTCATAAAAATCATTAATTAACTACTGTGAAAATTTGCAGATCTTTTCAAATGAACAGGCTTAACTCTAAGACTGAAAATAGACAACACTCATTAGAAGTACAAATTCCTCACCTTCCAATTTTTTAAATTCTCTGAAATTTGAATTTGCTCTGGTTCCAAATCCTTTTTGGGAAGAGAACAAGAACAGCATAAATGAAAGAAAGAACTCTCTATTAGACCAGTGTCTTATAGTTATCCTAGTTGTTTAAATAAAAATAATCAAATTCAACCGACTTGTAAATTTATATTTAAAATTGTGTAGTTACCAGTTTCTCTGATAGCTCCATCGTGACTTCTTCAAATAAATGTGAAAATGGACCATGACCTTCATATGAAAAGTAGATTTTAGTGATTAATTATTAGAATGATGTTACAGAATAGTCAAACTGAAAAATATGTCAATTTCAACATTACACTATTGGAGCATTACCCAGTCTATTCTTTGCTGCTTCCCACTTGAACCACTACAATGACCACTAACATGCTCCACTCTAACATATCCTTCACAGGCCATTGCCCATGTAGACAGTGTCAAATACCCTTTTTGTACTTCCCCCTTTTCCTGAAAAAATACAGCCTTTCATTCTGCCCCTGTCTGTGTTCTGCCTGCTGCTGATGCTGTGCACAACTACATTAGGTTATTCCAAGCTTTGTCTCCAGTGTTACATTGTACACCCTGGCTTTGTCCTAAATCCCACTTTCTTTTTCCACAGAGCTCAACTACAAAATAATTTTTGAAGAATTAAAAATAATTTAGAATGTATGTGTTATATTTTAGTTGTTAGAAATCTGCTAGTCAGTTACGTAAACAGATTCTGGCTGCATCTGGATTTACATTTAAATTATAATATTCCATTATGTGATTGTTATATTTTTACAGTAATGCATTGTGGATAGCTCACCCAGGTCATGACACAATCCTGCAATCTGAACACAGAGGATATCTTTACTAGTAATATCTTCTCCTTGAGCTTTCAGATTGTTTACAAGTTCCCCTGCCAGATGACACACACTGTTAAAAAAAAAAAAACAATAACAGTGTAGTATTATTACTCATGGTATCATTATTGTGAGACATTATATAGTGATGTATTTTGGAGGGTGTTTTCAGAATGTCAGAAGAAATTCTTGATTTTCACTATATCATCAAGTTAGGGTTAGGGCTAACCCTAACCCTAGTCCAATTGTCTTCTAGTATTTTGATATTATTATTAAAAAAACACATTATTTGTTGTCCACATTAGCAGCTGCCCTATGCCTAACGTAGTTTCTTTTTCATATGAATGTGTTGACATTTTCACCCAATTGAGTGCTCAAAGCGGTTGTGAGAAGCTCCTGGAAAGACATAATAGATTCCTCCCATCTGCTTGATGTTCCTCAGGCGTTGAAACTCTGGTGTATCAATCATGTCCACCAGCAGCGGATGCATCTTTATATGGCCATGGACAGAGTCATTGAAGATCTGCAATATGAAGGAACTCACTTCATTCATAACAACTTGCAATGCAAATATGGATGCTTATGTCCCTCACAGTTTAAATGTCTTTCCAGCGAGTGGAGTACTGTATAATATTTTGCCATAAATACTGCAATATATCATTATGCCCCAGTCCTTAAAAACTTCTACCTATGCTGCCATTTATACAGTTCTCATAGAAGCAAGTTTTTTGTAGTCACATGCTGGTGTTGATAAAAGTGAAATACACCCAACAAGTACCAAGCTTGCGCACAATACAGTTGATTTACTGACAATGTTACATTTGGGTTTTCATTGTTAATGCAAGACATTTACTGTAAAGTGTTTTGTGTATGCAATTACAAACACTAAGGTTGAAGGGAAATAAACAAACAGACATGGAAAACACAGTGTGGATACAATTGTGCAGTGATAGTATGTGTCAGCAGGAGCAGTGCATATAAGTGTACAAAAGCCAGACCTGAACACAGGGATAGCAAATTGACATGATTTGTTAACATAACAACAAGATAACAAGGACAGGATAAAATTAAATAAAATTTAAAATTTAAATTTAAAAAGTTTAAATTTTCCAGGTAAATATATGACATATGCATCAAAACCAGGACAGGGGATGTCTGAGTCAAACACAGCTACCTTGAAATTGTCAGTCCAAAGGTAATGAGTGCATACTGTTGTACTGAAACCATTGGTGCCCTTATTTGGTTTAAGAAATAAAAGATGGCCTTCCTTATACAGATAAAAGCTGGTATATATTTAAAGTGCAGAAGTGCTTATACATACTGTAATATAAGGGCACTCACAAAGGCAAAATGGAGTCAGAGATTTTCTAACTTTTGTTGTTTTTTTTTTAAACGGTAACCCTTGCATTTGAAATTGCCTGGCTATAAAGTTGCATTAAATATATGAGGTGTATTTTCTTGCGTTTGAATCTAGTTGACACTTATGATGACACTTACTTGGATTTTATGGTATATCACAACATTGTATTTTTTTTTTTTTTTATTTATTATTCAAGTATGTATGTGTTGTGATGGTCATATGAGTTACACGCTATCCCCATAGAGAGCTTAATTGAACTTTTAAGGACATTGGGTCATTGCCTGTTCATATAATGTTTGATAGATTCGGTTGGATGGGGGCGGGACTTGTGTGTGAGATTGGAGTGTAATTGAATATGAGCCTCCCAGCCTCTAACTCCGACGGCAAATTCACATAATTTTACTAATAAAAACACAAAGTATGCATATACAAAACTCACCTTGTCTGTTTCTGTAGCCATATTTTGGTTGAACCTGAAGTTGTCTTTCAGTGGATTAGAGAATTGAACAAAATTAAACATGTTTTATAATTGACACAAAGCATGTTCAGCTTGGACATGCACACATATCTATCATGAACTATACAGCTTTTCCAAAGTCAGAATAGCTACATAGTCCATCTGTCCATGCAGTTGTTTTCTGTATAACCTAGTGAACCAGAATTAATGTATTCAATGACAGAGACTGCCAAATGTTGTAAATGTAACTTTGTACCCAGTAAATGAAGGTGTCACAATAGCATTAAAAATGATGGTAACAATGACAGTTTTGTAGGCAATTTTTGTCACCTTTTAAACATAACTGTTATGTGAAAATAAATAGAAACTGGTTTCCCCTTTGAGTCACATATTTTACTTCAATGGGATTATGGGGCAACAAAGAATATGTTATAGCATTGCAACACCTCTAAATTTCCAAATATATTTTCCAGTTATATTTCCTATATAAATTTATTTGCTTCAGGGATCACTTCAATTCTGTTTTGTTAAAATTTAGGTTTTACTTGAGAGTTCTTTTGTTGCCTGGGAGATTATTTCCTGATTTGCACTCAGGACTATAGGTGGTGTACTCCAACTTTCTTTGCTACAGAGCAAAGTGCACACTCGTTTGTGAATTACAGAGTATGGAGCTTCCATACCCCTTCTGGAGGTGTTCAGCACCCAGGGGGCATGCGAGGCTACCACTGTCATACTGACCGACATCACTGCCTGGAGTCCAACCTCACTGCTTGGAAATGTGCTCTTGTTGCTCCATTTGGACGTTCCTCCTTGTGACTGTCCCGAGATACGCTCCTCGGTGGAACACATCGAGGTGTCACCAAGGCTCCATCACTCGGACACAAGGCTGTCTCATGGTGAACTTGAGGCATTCCAAGAGCCAAACTTGGCACAGGACCTTACCCCATAACCATTACTGTAGGGAGCTAATTTGGAGCAGGCCCAGGGACATGAGCAATGAGGCTGTTGCCATCAGGCCCAGGACTCTAAGCGTGGACGTGGTCCTTGGTGCCTCGGATAAGGATAGCGTTTAGATGGAGATAGCTCTGGAGACTGCGGAGCAGTCACAGATTTGGGAGCCGGCTGTTTTTGTAGAGGTGTCGGCTGTTTTGGACGTGCTCCCAATGCCGACATTGACCTTCTCTGTAAAAAGTGATGCATGGCCTGTGAAGACTTCTGAGCAGCTAGGAAACGTTCGGCAAATCCATCCACCATTCTTCAATGGTGGTGACAATGATAACGGCTTCTTTTGCTGTTCGGATCAGCGAGAGTTTCCAAATTATTATGCAGATGCTATCTTTCTCTGATTTTCCTAATTAGTCGATGCAAATGACAGTCAGGGTATAATTTGAATTTTATTGAACAAACCTCCCAATCATAACAGTATTGATTTCAAAAATAGCTCAAAAAAAGCTCAAAATGCACTGTTCCAAATTATTATGCACAATGGAGTTTGAAAACATTTTATAGGTTGTAAAGAACTGAAAATGGTCATTTGTTGAATTTGCAGCATTAGGAGTGTGTAGCTCTGTTCTAACGATTCCAGCCCAAAACATGACTCTGCCACCTCCTTGCTAACATCACAGCCTTGTTGGGACATGGTTGCCATCCACCAACCATCCAGTACTCCATTCATCTGGACCATCCAGGATTGCACGGCACTCATCAATAAACAAGACTGTTTGAAAATTAGTCTCCATATATGTCTAGGCCCACTGCAACCGTTTCTGCTTGCGAGCATTGGTTAGGGGTGGCCAAATAGTAGATTTATGCACAACTGCAAGCCTCTGGAGGATTCTACACCTTGAGGTTCGCGGGACTCCAATATGCAACAGTAGCATCAAATATCTGTTTGCTGTTTTGTAATGGCATTTTAGCATCTGCTCTCTTAATCTGATGAATTTGTCTGGCAGAAACCTTCCTCATTCTGTCTTTATGTCCACAAACCCATCTCTGCTCTGAATCAGCAACAAATCTCTTCACAGTATGATGATCAGGAATAAGGTTTCATTAAATGTCTAATGTTTTCATACCTTGTACAAGGCATTGCACTAATTGATGCTTTTCAGCAGCAGAGAGATCCTTTTTCTTTCCCCTATTGCTTGAAGCCTGTGGCCTGCTTAATAATGTGGAACATCCTTCTTAAGTAGTTTTCCTTTAATTGGGCTCACCTGGCAAACTAATTATTACAGGTGTCTGAGATTGATTTCAGTGATCCAAAGAGCACTGAGACACAATACCATCCATGACTTTAATTGAAAAACAAAAAATTAAATGTTTACGACACTTAAATTCAATTTGCATAATAATTTGGAACACAGTGTAGGCAGTATAGGCAGATAGCCTTGCCCCAACATGGCGGGCTGAAACGCCATTTGTGCACTTACTTGCATGGATGTTACCACTCAGGCTTCAGTAAGTAAGTAGGGAAGGATTCCCATAACGTCAGAACTGACGCAATGTTAGAGCACATCTTGAAGAGGGGTCACGAGTATATAGTAGGAACAAAGACACAATAAGGGACAGGTGTGCAGACATGGGAAGGAATTAAGACTAGGGTGGGGTTGAACATAAAACAAACAACAGCACATAACACGACACATGAAAAGCAAATACTAGTTAGAAGTATGCCTGATAATCTCTTCTGCTCACCAGAGGGAGCTGTCCTGCAATTATTGAAACTTCCTGACCTGTTGCCTGTTTAATTCTGTTTTCACTGTTTGCATTTCCCTTTTGGATTTGTTCACTATGCTGACTGTTTTCCCAGTTTATGAATGGGATTGTACTGCCCTGGCTTCTTTATTAAACTCTGTTACATCGCACATGCATACTGTTGCTCATTTCTCACAAAAACACACTGCTGGAATGCCCCCTAGAGTCCCGGCAGCAAATATCTAAGCATATCAGCTCAACTCACCTCAACAATAAATATAAATTATCAGTAAACATTTACAATTTACCATGACATTTATGGCATATCCCTGACAGACTAGAATTTGTGTCCTGGAAATGTTTTCACTACTCATCTGAGCAGCTTCTTCAGTCTGAGGGAAGTTCAAAAGTTTCAAAATGGATGTAAGAGCAGCTTAAAAAATAGGAGCCATGTTGTGCACAAGACCTCCACCTCTGTTGAGAGAAGGATTTTCCACCTGGACATAGATGGCCTAGTTCAATCCTCTCTGGAATCTGCCTTCTCTGTCCAAGATGTATTGGTTATTTTGTCTCTGGACAGAGAAGACCGATGGTTTGAGAGAGTAGGCCCAACTCCATGTCCGAGTGGAAAATCCTTCTCTGAACAGCAGTGGAGGTCTTATGCACAACCTGTCTTCTATTTTTCATGCTGCTATTCCATCCATCCCCAAGAAGATTAAGACCTCTTCACAGATCCACCCAGAAAGCCACACCTACGGACCCCCCCACATCCACTCTTACATTCTCTGAACGTTACCCCTAATACTTCAACACACACTCTCTCCCTAATCTCCTTCTCTGGCATCATTGCATCCTAAGGACTCCCCCTACTTCCCCTTGTTTCCTAATCGAGGCTATCCAGGGAGGGTGGATCTTTGGCCCTGGAGGATACAAATCGATGGAATCCTGTGAACTTCCCTCAGACTGAAGAAACTGCTCAGACGAGTAGTGAAAAATTTTTAACCCAACCTGCATGAGTGAGAATCTTCACACACATCTCCACACACAATCTCCACATACATACAATAATTCAAAGGTGGATAGTCCAAATAGGTCACAATATCATGAGGCTGCATGCCTAAAGGTAGTGCAAGGTAGGTGGCCACCTGTTGGCATTGTAACATGGGTCAGGTGTTTGGTGTTTATCATCATGCTCAGGTGATAAATACAGAAGAGCATTAGTGCCAAGTTAAAAAAAGAAATAAATAAACATCTCGAGATTAAAGTCATTATAATGTGAGATTAAACTCGTTAAATAACGAGAAAAAAGTTGAAATAAAATGTTGAGAATAAACTCATTAAATAATGAGATTCAAGTCGTTAAATAATGAGAAAAATGTTATGTTTTGAGAAAAAACTTTTTTTATATTATAAGTATGCGACTTTTAGAAACTAGCAGGAATAGCGCTGAAAGGGGAAAGCGAGCATCCACAAGCTCCTAATGCACAGCATTCTATTTGTTATAGTTATATAACTATATAAGTTATAGTTCCTCTATTTGTTCCTGAGGAACTGCTTTGTCAGGGTAGAACTGTATCCTCCTTACAAACCCTGCTGAGTCTATTCTGATAAATATTACACTGTTAAACTTTGGCATTCATTATAGCACATAGATTCCATTACATTTACAAAATCTTTATGTAACCCAGGTTACAAGAATAAAATAATATAAAAAAATAAATTAAGGAACCAGTAATTGGAAGTTTAATTAGTTTTAATTAAAAAAATCTTTTTAATATGTAGAATAACATATGCATAAAATAAAAAGGTTTTCCTTTTTTTCGCTCATCGACCTTCTCTCCTTATGACCCTAGATAGAGGTCCATCAATTAAGTGCAATTCTGTGCAGCTGTGTCTAAATGTCACACGTTACATTTACTTTGGATTTTGCAGATCAATTTTTTTCCTTTCACTTCAATAAACTTTTACTTTAATATGTTGATACATTGTATGGCTGTGGTGACTTTGAAGGTCATATGTCCATATGACTGTATCCCTAAAAAAGACCTTTGCCTCACCTGTGTTTCAGTTTGTCAGCTAAATGAGCAAATTTACTACTTTATGTGCCATTTAATACAATGTATTATATTTAGAATATGCTACATGTTTAAGCTTTATGCTATCTTACATTGATTGCCTCTGATTTCAAAGCTGCACAAGTTTGCTTATAAAAAATATTTCTGTTATTCATTTGAAATCAGACCACCGGAAAAAATTTAGAGGTTTCCACAGAAGAGAAAATCTGTTTATGTAGTGTGAATAATAACAGTGATTT
>JAOTRN010000028.1:13461899-13474620 GCA_028566695.1 Bagroides melapterus
GACATGTAAACTTTAAATTCAGTGTTATCTTGGATTATGTAACCACTGTATTATGTAAATCACTGGAATTCTGATACAGAGAATTAAAGCTAAAATAAATCTGTTTTATTTTAAAAGTCGTTGCCCGAACTGGCACCAACTGAAAATGGCACTGTTTATCTAGGTGTATATGTAGGTGTATGGAAAGATTTGGTTTCAAATGTAGCTATTACAATGTAATTATAATGTAATTGTAAGAGGTAAGTTAGGGGTTAAAAAACAAAACAAAACTTGATAACAGCTACAAAATTGTGCAAGTTAGTTTAGTAAGAAGGTATGATTTCATCTTTTAAATGAACAAAACAGCACAGATTAGCCTGAAAATAATTATGAGAACAATTACATGTCCAAATGAATATGTCCAGAGGCCATGTATTAAATTCGCATAAACCCACTAGTTTTCATAGAATAGAATTAAACTTTTTGTAGAACATTTATCTAAACAATGACTTTGTGAGACCAGAAAATTCATCTATTCAACACATCCATATTAAGATTAGTTTCCTCTTGTCAGAGTTTTGGAACTTGCTTTTGACTAAAGAAGCGAGAATGTTTATCACACATAAAAACATCATTTACATATTGTTTCAAAATTCCAATTTCAGGTGACATCATTCAAGCAGTTATTGTTTGTAAATCATTTCAAGTCCATTGTTTATAATTTAGTCGACTGCACATGCAAATTAGTGCTGGTTATTTTAGATTTTGGTAAATAAGGACCTTAGTGTTTAGGTTGGTGGTAAGAACTGGGCCTAGACATGAGTTTTTATTTTTATTTATTTTCTTTACAATGCAAGTTTTCTACCAAAGAGTTTGAATGGCAGCTTTGTCTAATTGCAGCAGATTCCTTCTGGCACCTGATTAATATGGATGAGGTTGCGAGCAGGACGATTTACGAAATTAAAGCAGTTTACAAGTGTGTAGAGCGAGCAACATCTGCACGGCGAATACGGAAAATCTGTCACGGCGGCATGTTTGTTGATTCTGGCTTTTGGATTGAGGAGGCGGAGGACCTGCGTATGTGTGTGTGGTGTGTTTGTGTGTGTGTGGAATGGATTTAGGATCTGCAGTCTGTGTACCTGACCTTCATAAAATTGTATGTTTACTGCCCTGTGTGTGTGTGTGTGTGTCTTACTTTCACCCACACAAAATCAACAGGCCTCAAGGACCTCAATTCAAACCCATCTGCTCAACACTGGTGTGTGCATCTGTGTGTGAGAATGTGAAACCAGAGTGTGTGACAACACACTGATACAAGCCTTTATAATGAAAAAAAGAAAACAATGTCAATGCTATACTATTTTGGCTTAAATACAAGCTATGATGTGAAAAGCAGAAAAGGATGAATTTAAAAAACATACTGTAAAACATTCTGTAATGTTATATAGCATTTTAATGTCAAATTATTTGAAGTTGAACAATAATTGTAAGGTTATAATGAATTTGTTATTGTACCGTGACATGATCATAGAATTCATACAATATGCAGTCCTAGTTTAAAGTCTGAACCCAGTGAATTTTACAGTCCTTGCATGTTTTTGCATCATTTAAAGCAATGAATCTCAAAATTATGGTCCATAAAGCATAGCCAGAAGGTCTAGACTTTTAAAACAGACTTTTTGTTTACAGTAGTTTACATGAGGTCTGGAACTTACCATGATCAAAGTTTAGTATATTTATGATTGAATTCTTACAGTCGTCTTCTTCTTCTTTTCATCTGGTCATGTCAGAAAAAAAACAGGAAAAATAAAATCAAAAGGTAGACCCACAGGCAGGGATAGTGTCAAGCATGATTTATTTAAAATGTCTGAGACAGGACACCGGAGCACCACCCAAAGTCCCAAATAGTCCAAAATCCTGACAGGTCATTTGAATTAAATAGGTTTAATCCTAACTGCATGGACATACAATAGAAATAAAGCTAAAGTGTTTTAGTTGGTTGAAATTTCTGAAATAAAAATAATCTGGTTCTAATAAATAGCCAGAATATTATTATACATATTTCATTAATAAATCTGATATATGAATGATGCCAATGGGGAAATTAAATTTAACAAAAACTGGGTCTCTGGCTCTGAAAAATTTGAGGGACTATTATAAATAGCATAAAAACTATAGACATTAGGTAGGTCTGAGATCAGAAGGTAACTAGATTTTTTTAGATGAGCCCTATGCCTATAAGAAAGCAGCTGCGCTCTGGGTACCATTTTTATCCAATATAAGAGCAGTGTTGCATATGTCCTTTTCAATACATGCACTCCCAAAATTCTGTTGACCTACATTGTAAAACTAACTCTACATTGTAAAACTCACCTACATTGTAAAACTAACTCTACATTGTAAAACTCACCTACATTGTAAAACTAATGGTCTCTCAATGGAAAGTAGACTCTTGTTTTGTAGTTTGAAAACATCTTTCCATCCATTTACTGTATTACTCATCCTACATATAGTCTCATGGAGAATGTAGTCTATCCCAGGACAAATGGGCCACAAGGCATTGGGACACCCTCTATGGGGCACCAGTCCACCACAGAGCACAATCTCACACACACAGACACAGACACACACACACACACACACACACACACAATGGATAATTTAGTGACGACTATCAGCCTACAATGCATGTTTTTGGAACCCCAAAGCACAGGGAGAACATGCATGCAGGTATCAAACCCCCAACCCGCTGAGGTGCAGCCTGTCAGATGTTGCTCTATTGTTAACTTTATCAAGATAACATAATGATCCAAATATGACGTTAGCAGATTTCAAGTAGAAATCGTTTCTGACCTTCATAGTGTCTCTTAGGCTGTATAACAGACATGGTAAAAGGATACTCTCAGGGTATTCCAAACCATAATACCCAGATTGGTATGAAGACACGATCAGAATATTTAACCTCTTGTTTGAAATCTCCATGTCAGCTACTTGCTGAGATTCACAGCAGGTGTGAAGGATTAAAAAAACACCTCATGCGGTGGCACGTTGAGTGAATACTACTGCTGTATTTGTTCTTTCAGAAGCACACCTACACTAAGACATGCTGAGCTGCCTTATGATTGGCTGTGTAAAGAATGTTGTGTGATGTCTTCTGATATGAAGCGACGATGCAGTTAGCGTACTGACTTCAAATGCTTAGGATGTCTGGAATTCCACGCAGTTCGTTCCAGTTTTTTACATCCCTGTTTATATCATTACTAAAGAAATGATCATCAGCTGGAAAATCTAAGTGCTGTTGGAGAACAGTAATCAGTACCTTCTGACCAATCAGGATTGAGCGTTCAACAGTACTGTAGTGTAAGAGTGGGAAGTCTTAAATCTAGACCTCCTGGAAGATGGTGGGTCATGGAGATATTTCACACACCATGGATAGTTTGATCAGTACAACAGGTAATATAAGAGAAAAGTCGTTACCCTTGCTGAATTCATCTGGAAGTCTGCAGAAAGACATGCAATACTTTCGAATTCCTGTTTGGATGCTACCAGTGTATATGTTGCTCCTCATTTGTGCACTGTCCACTTTGTCTGCTCTAACAAGGCTATTTCCTTTACAGGATCAATAACACATCTATCCAGCTACCTATATCTTGATTCATGTCCTTTTTTTTAAAGAAACAATCAATATAGGTTTAATAGGTTATATGTCCACACACTGTATTTAAGTTCTCCTGACTTTCTCCTTTAAGACATACTGGGCATTAGAGCCTGTCCTTGTGTGTCCAATGAGGCCTTGCCTGGATAATTAGCCTATTTGACATACATTTATGATACCAAGGACAGCTAACGTTGCAGACCTTGCAGTGATGCTCTTACAGTGATGGGTGGTTAATTGGGGCTAGTTCTCAGTTTGGTTAGCCCTAAAGCTAACATGGTCCGTTTGTGAAGTGTGTTTGCAAATGTATATGTTCTTATATGATCTAATTCTAATAGTAAATAAATGCTTTGATATGGTCACATATTCAGTGAGGAGACATTTAGCTTTTTTTTTTGTCTCCAGTGTCATTGCTTTTTAACAGTCTTTGTAAGAAGTCTACATTATTTTTCTTTAACTGTACATGGCCAAATTATTTATTTTGAGACTAGAGAATATTAGTGAAGTATATAACAGAAATTTATATAACAATCTGCTTGTATTTCAATGTTTAATTTTTAAACCATGACTCAAATACTGTAGAAGATACTCGTGAAGGCAGATGGAGCCTTTTTCACAATGTCCACTTAGCCTTGGACACATCCATATGCATGATATGAATCTTGTTCACGGAGATGTTTACAACTACAGTTTTAAAACTTTTCTTCATATAACGCAGCACTCAGAGAGAGTGGTAATTAAAACTGCCTGACAGAACAGTCTGTTCACTAAAAGGTAAAGGAAAATGGACGTGAAAGATGAAGTTTTCACTTAAACTTTATCTTGGTGAACTTTGTCCTGTGAATTCACAAGTCTCTTTATAGAAAACAAATGAGTGGGATCTCTTTGGGGGAGCCACAGATTTTTACTCGAGATGTTCATCAGGACTGTAAGACCCAACAATACAGTTGGGTGGTTTTTCATTTCATGTGGGAGAGACAAACCCAGGCTATGGTCATGAGCATGGAGCATACTGGGTGCTTGTGCTGTGCGGAAAGATGTGTTCATTGTAATCATTCATATTTGGTAACTGCTTCATGGTTTAACATACTAGCTTATTTATATTTTAGCAAATAGAATGTGAAAAGTGTATAACTGTCAAATTATCAAATTTTCCTTCAGGAGCAGATGGGAGTGGGAATTAAAAAACACACAATCCTACATTGTACACTGGACTTTTAGCTTACTTTTTAGCTGTTTTTCCTGTGTCAGTGTCGGTTCCTCCAGTCTCTCCAGTTTTCTCCAAAAATATGCCAGTAGGTGGATTGGCTATGCTGTGAAAAAGTGTGTGAATGTTTGTTGAATGGCTTCTTGTCAACGTTGAATTTCTGATTCGCACCCAGTTTTCTCTGGATAGACTCCAGATCTACTGCCTCCCTGCCCAGGATGATGTCCACCAACAAATAATATTATTTATCCAGTACACCAGACTGTAGATTTTTTTTAACCTGGTGTATCAAGCTGCTAGTATTTATTAAAAAAATGAATCTAGATCCACCTGTACATTTCCATTAGAGATTTATAATTTATAATTTAGGTAATATGGACCAGTTAGACGGAACGTTAAGGAACATCTAGCCTTCTGTGGACTTCCGAGATTAGAGATGAATGCCATTTCTTGATGGGATACACTGCACTGTGGTCCAATTACTGTGACAAAAAATTTCCTCACAGTATAAATAAAGTATATGTGGGAAAATAATGAACTTAAATCCTACGTGTCTTTTTCAGCCATGGTGTAAGTGAATATAAAATCCATCTGAAATCCAGTGACCCAGGTGACAAGACTTTAACGGTGACAGATACTCGTTTCATGGACTCAACAGACCAGAGAACGAAGTGGTGGGCTAACAAATAGTGAGAGCTGTCATGCTAATGAATTAGCATATTGCTGAGATTTTTAGTTCGAGACTAGCGAGGCTAATATGCTAGCAGCGGCGACCGAGCGACAGACATGTTCATGAATCAGAGTGATGGCTGACATGTCGCTGCAGATGGGGGTGGAGGAGCAGAGATGGCACTTTCCTCGAGCTAACAGATGGGAGGGTGATTTAGAGACAGTGCCTTGCAGAAGATAGGTTAATTAGACCGATAAACAAAAATGTGTTCACTTTGGCACGGTGACTCGGATAGTTTAACACCGCTGTCGCATTGTCATCATACATCTTCTGCCACCTCTGGATGAATGGCTGATTTCCTCTCATTATGAAAGCTAACAATGTGTAGCGTTAGCATTCCAGGCAATGTGCTGTTGATTTTTGTCGGCACGGAAACCTCGCGACAGCTTATTTAGCAACATGAAAGGCCATGGAAAGGGCATCAGACTGCAGCTGTGTGATGGTTAATGCTATAGCCTGGAGCACATTTAGCATAGGAGCTCCAAGTGACTGATTACAGGGAGCAAAATGGAACGTGACCAGACAGTGAGCATAGTCGGCTCATTTCTAATGATGCCATCAAAATTCACTGTGTGTATACAGTAGATATTTGTGTGTATTTCTATATTACAGATTTAAATTTCTGAATGTATTGGATGTTCGTTTGCAATTTTATAAAAACTTCAATAAGATGAAAAGGAACCAGTGATGATTGTAGAGAAAGGGGAATTGGTAATTAATATATTTAAACATAGGATGATGAATTATTTTAACATATGGAAAATGTCTATCAACTTTTTTTACTGGGAATTTTGCTTTTAGACTGGATTTCTTGTATGAATGTGCTTATTGTTAGCCAATACTTATAGTTATTCTTTATGTACTGTATGATGATATCAGTAACAAAGCTTAATTAGGAAATCTTTAATATAGCAGTATGATGTAGTAACACTGTAATTATATATACATGTGACATTAAGGTTCACTTAAATGAGCATCACTTACTCTGTTAACAAACAATAAATATTTGCATGAATACTTTGGAATTGAATTCTTTTTAAATTAATTCATTTATAATTAAGAATGTAGGATTAATCACATCGGAGAGTGTCATATTTGAGTTATCATCTTACAGCACTGCAGTTTGCCAATTAATGTTTCATTAATTAAAAAACTTTAGTATAATTATATAAAGCAACTATAAACAATTGCCTATACATTATATAAACAACTATAAACAATCAGCTATACAATCGTCTATGTTCTGTCTAACTGTATTTTTTCTCTTTCTCTTAAAGGAAATAAGATAAAAACAAGCTGCTTGACTTGCTGAACACATGAGAAATGTCTCCTTATGGAAAACGTCCCCATGCAATGATAGTATGATTTTAGTATATGAACCATGTGATAATTACTATAGAAATGTATGAGAAGGAGCGCACTAATCCAGTATAAACCTGGGATTTTTTTTTTGGCAGTTGTCAGAATTGCTGATTTAGTAAATGAATCTGTCAGAATCATTGAGGATAAAACCAGACCCAAATGCATGGATAACAAAAACACGATTTATTAATAAAACTAAACATAGACGGGGGACAACTCACGAGAACTGGACACGAATCAAAAACCAAACAAAACAGGATGAGGACTCCACAAATATAAATGCAATATGGGGAAAATAGACACAATAATAAAACCGATTTAGAAGTGAACAGAGACGAGACAAACGTGTCACAAAACACATTGCCGGAACGCCCCATAATGTTCCGGCAGGGAATGTCCAACATACACATACTGTAGCTGCATTGCACTGCATGCATTTTCTCAGAAGGCTCGATGACACAAATCAATAATAATAATATAAATATTGAATAATGAAATTAATAATAATAATAATAATAATAATAATAATAATAATAATAATAATAATGCAGCCAGGTGTAGACAGAGCTGTAGTTACAGTGAAAATTAATCCACGTTTCCATCATTGATTAGTTTCCTATTCCAGCATGCCTCCAGGTGTGTTATTCTTTGCAGTTCATGTTCTCTCATCTGCTCTATGATCTTTATTAGAACAAAAACAGGATTTTTACCACACAAAAATTCTGTGTAAAATATTGAAAGCTAATTTGCATGTGGGATCTTCACATTTTTTCATCTATACAACCTGACTTATTCTTACTTACATTCAGTAGATAAAATGATTATATACAGAGCAGCAAATCTTTGCGGGAGGTGAAACCATACTGTGATCTTTTGTGTAACAATTAAACGCCAGTCTTTAATCTATCTTTACTCTCCGATTAGAATTTAATGACGATGTGCGTCACAGTGAATTTCTTTCTCTGTCATATCTTATTAGAATTGGAGATTAATTTGAATCAATGATGTTAATATATTGTAAATTTCTTATGCCAACCATTTCGTATTTAAGACACTGTGCGATGTATTTGTTAGATAGAGAGTCCTATACAGTAAGTTAGGAGATGGATGGATAGATACAAGGGAGAGAAAGCTGAAGGTGAGTTTGTGTCTACTTTGAACAGTTGGACAACAGATGGTTTCTTTTAGTTGTTGTTGTTTTTTGTTTTTTTTAAGAAATGGATGGAAATCAATTTACACATTTTTTTTACCCTTTCACTGGGTTTCATCTTTGATATCATCTTGTCTTGCAGGAGAAAACAGCGTCATTAATGAGAGACAGGAGGAGAGTCATTTATTGCATTATTCTTATTCTTATTACTATTCATGTCCATCGTGATGTAAATGCATAGCTCTTTTATGATGACTACAGTCCATTCATGAAATTCTTCTTGACAAAAAGAAAAACAATTTCAAGATGCACAGCAGGGTTTCCCAGAATCCTCATCATCTCTCCCCATGAGGACAGTCAAGAGAGACAGCAGAGTGTACAGCAGACTTGCTTTATTTTTCTATGACCTTCATGAACTCAATATGTTCATGTGTGTGAGACTCTTGAGTGACTTGAGAAGTAGATATACTTAGTTAGGGAGTGTGGTCTAAAAATCTTTCTCTACCACAAGTTATTTTACTCACTGGCCAGAAGGTGTTGATTAATTATTTCTATAACAGCAGCTCTGACTTGTATGAACTTGTACGAAATTTATTTAGTAAAAACGTCTCACTGGCAGTCCCCAGATGTCTGCTGTATCCTTTTCTGGCCATGTGTTTCAGAATCTTGAAGGCTTCAATTTGCCTGTTGTGTTTGAGCACAAATGTACACCTTTAATAAAAAATAGGGTAACTAGAGCTAGATATATTCACTGAATAGCCAATAAACTAGCTCACAGCATCCAAGCTGACAAGTAAAAAATATTCTCACGCTCTCGCTCTACTAAAGATCTGTGATGGTTTTGTTGAAGGGTCAGAAATATGGTCCCTTGCTTCTGGTACAGTAGAAGAAGGCACTTGGCCAATGTTAAGTGAAAGAAAGTAGCAGAATGTCTAGTGAAAAAATGTTAAAGGTGCTTTATTGCTTTATAAAAATCACTCAAACACAGGCATTAAAACTGAGAAAATCATTTAAAATAAAAAGTTGATCCAGTTTACTTCCTTAATCCAAATTCTGTACACAAAGTACGTAGATCTCTATAATTGTTACAGTTTTTTTTAAATCAATAAAGCTCCAGATATCGGATCTATTATCGATGTACTGAAACATTCATTTTAAGGCTTCCAGTGTTAACTCACAAGCCTTATAATTGTCTAATCATCCTTTAAATGTTGGCATTTAATGTTGTAGTGATACTTCAAAATCACCATTGTGCTTATCTCCCTACTGTAGTATTTCATCTGTTTTGTCTGGTAAAGTAGAAGCTTATACAGTATATTTGTTACAGTATCACTTCTCATAAGAATCCATGCAGCTCATTTAATTATTTAATTATTTATGGTGCATTGTGACTCAAGAAACCTGTCTGTGGTTTTAGAAATGTGAGCGCAGCTGTGCTTTCCCATCAACCAGGAAACCCAGATTGTGATGTTTTCATTTTTACAATAAAAAAAAATCCTGGATCTTTTGGTGTCCATCTGCTCCAGTCTGGTGTACTGGATAAATAATATTTACACCAGTTGCAGTCAAACAGCTGCCCATCTTTACTCTTCAGCAAGGTGTATCTTGGACATGTTATATGTTAGTGAGTGTCGCTTCTTTTCACAAATGCTCAGGCTCCTTGACACATCTCCATTACCAATAATATAGTACAGGCTCCTTCAGCTTTGTATTTTGGTTTATGTTGTTCCAAGTGGTGTCCGTATGATGGAAAATTATCAACATTTTTTTAGGTAACTGAATAATGACACATTGTATTTTTTATCCATTTAGAGATTCATTGACTTGATTAATGTTGTGGAGCATCTTTGAAACAGAAACAAAAATAAGAGCTACAAATAAAGTCATGGTTTTGGCAAAATTGACAATGAACTACTTAACCTACAACTCCTAACAGGATGACTAAAACACACTGACATTAAATGACAGAAAATTAACACCTTCAATTGAATCAGAATTAAAAATTCAACACTGCTTTGGTATAAAACATGTCTAAGATATTGTATTATTGATGTTATGGGTTAAACTGCACAATCTACTAGCAAATATATTACTAGATCGCTAGCCAAGTTCTAAGAAATATTGTCGAAAAAAGGCTACTGGTTTGACCAGGTGGGATTTGGTAGTCTGTATAGTAGCTGGTCAAATTACATTTCTTAGCAGGATATTTAAAGAAAATGCTAATTTATGTGATTTAAAACATCTACTGTAGAGCACAGAGACTTTCTGGAAAAAGAAAATAAACCAGGAAGAGCAAAAACAGAAAAAGAAAGGAATCAATCAAAGAAGATTCTTTATCTTAAAACAGAACTCAGGTCTGGTAAACATGCCTGAAGCAAACATGGCCAGTTCAGGTGTAAATTACACCAGTATTGGCAAGTGATTTTTCAGCTTGCTGTAGGCAATTGGTTTTTAATTCTCACAGGTCCATTATATAAACTCTGGCACCTGGTTTATATATTTCAGTAAACATGTGTTCAGCTTTCAAAGTGACACATGGTTGCTGTGTGAATTAGGGATGAGGCTGTTTTTTTTTTCTATAGAAATGAAGCAGAGGATACAATTGCTGTACTCAAAGCAGTCATGTTTTTTCTCCCCCAATATGATTATGATAAACTTTGTCTTTTTGTGTCACCATGGTATTTGCAGAATCATATCATGTTTTACCGTTTTGCGATTATTTTTGACAGTGGCAAAGCTTGAAGACTTGGACTTTTCTAAGTATTGCAGCTGGTGCGCTCCTTCAAATTGGATGGTTTCCTTCAGCATAATTTATAATTGTTTTAAACCTCTTAAACAACATATAGGTTGTTTCTTGCACCTGTAATGAGAGGTTTTAGCTCATGCTTCAGATTTATAAAACAAGTGCATATTACAATTATTTAAAATGTATTTCATGTTTTTACATTGAAGTGGTCCAACATCAAGAGTAGAATCTGAATGATTAGTTAAATGTTTAAAGGACTGCTGCAAAGCTGCCATTTTGTGATGTCAAGCTCAGCTAGCTCTTCTTTCTATCATGCAGACTTGCTGATTATATTCTAATAACAACATACATTATTGCGATCATTTTCTCCTTAACTTTCCTTCCTCTTTTCCTAGTGAGGGTTGCAGTGCTACCAGGCTGTCAAGATAAGTTCAGACTTCACTATTCCTAGCTACAGATTCCAGCTTCTCCTGGTAGGTCAAATGTTCCAATGGTATCTGTCAAATACAATCTCTTCAGCAGGTCCTGCATCTACTCTGGGTTCTCCATCCAGTAGGCTGTACCTTATACAGATGTAGCAGGACCGAACCCGGAGGTATCGTTGGAGGTTGCTCAAACCACCTCAAATGACTCCAGTTCTACTCTGGCTCCACTCCACTCTGGCTCTCACAGACTGTCAGGATCTGTTATAGAGTAAGACCATTAGGTCTTTTCCATGGCCTTTTTTTGCCAGTGCAAGAGTTTTGCAACACAGTCCCAGTGCAACAAAGAAGAGGTGTATTATCCACACATCCTTAATCTTTTATGGGTGCTTTCCACATATCTTCCACCAGTGTAGCCTTGCCATTATATCTCAGCTACATAGATAGGGCACCTTCACAGTAGAAGTTTAGTCCAAGTTGAAAAACTGTTAATCCAAACCCTGTCATGTGGACAAGGAAACACATCACAGTACCAAAACTGAGACTACCTATAGGAGGTGATTGCACTTGTAGTTTGGTTGCACTGGAACTGTGCCATGAATCTGGTAAATGAGAATGAAATTCGAACTGTATCACATAGTTGTCCAGGAAGTCATTTGTGCATGTGTGTTAGCCATCAACGTTTAGCCTTGACCTCTTGAGGCCAGAACATATTTTAAAACTGTTCAAAACTCCATGATAGTATTTTACATAAATGGAAAAGGAAAACAAGACTTCTTCAACTGTACTTTAAACTAAGACCGACGTGACAGTCATGTTCAAAACAACCTGTTAGCTAGTTTTAAATTTGCTGCACTGAGCATGTGTCTGTGCCTTGCATTTTGCCCTTTGGCAAAATGCACCTCAAGAGAACTTCATGTTTGCGGCTGGGAACAATTTGTGACCTGCCGAACCTCATTATAGATGCTCAAAAGCAGTTTCTGAATCTCAAACTCAGCTCTTTAATCTTGCCAATCGTCCTCAATCCTATCTGTTTGCTCTGTGTTGACAGATATTCCCTAGTCACGTCATATCGATTGCTGTTTTAACATCTAAAAGAGTCACTCCTTTCCTCCTGATCCACCATGCTCAATATTTTGTTTCAGGATTACGATTCACATTTAATTAACCTGCTCGCCCCAGACGGAAATCAATACAGACTACTCTGGTGGTTATTTTGAGGATGTTTATGTGGTATTGAGTGTTTGAGATCTATGGGGGAATTATATGTCCATTTGTAGAAAAGGAAAGGTGACAGGTGTCATGTTTGTGGTGTAAATGAGGGTCTGGTTGTGTGGTTAATGTGGTGCTGAACTTGAGCTTTCTTGTTTTTTTAGTGCATAAATTTTCAGTAACTCATTACCAATGATACCATTTGAAGCTGATATATCGACATTTACTTTTGGACAATATATAATATTATATAATATT
>JAOTRN010000028.1:13503437-13517396 GCA_028566695.1 Bagroides melapterus
GTGTGTGTGTGTGTGTGTGTGTGTGTGTGTGTGAGAGAGAGAGAGAGAGAGAGAGAGAGAGAGAGAGAGAGAGATTGAGAGAGAGAGAGAATTTTCTAGACATCCATTTTTTCATGCTGGATTATTACTATTTATAATAAGTATTTGACCTTTTTGTTCTGTTTTCTGACTTATTTCATCAAAATGGTCTATTCTGGAATTTAGCCCTTCATCTTTCCCTAAGAAGAACAATGCGGCATAGCTTTAGAGCTTCATTCTATCCTGCTCTCACCTGTCCTGATCTGCACTACCGGCTTTCAAAGCTTTCATCACTATTAACACCGTCCATAATCATACTGTAGATCAATTACTAGCAAAATAGCTGATTAATTGTATTTATTAGTTCTTCATTTCATTCTGGAGCCCAACATGTGCTCTACTCACAATTTCTACATTGGATTTCTCAATAACATGATGTTTTATTTAACTGGAAAATGGTGAGTGAATAAAGAAGCTGTTGCTCTTTTGGTTTTAGGAGACAACCCTCATATAGTGAATATTAGATGAGAGTAAAAAACAGGATGATGCAAGAAACTAGGAAAGGAGGCTTGGATTAATGCTACCTTCACCAGCTGACAAAGTTCTGACAAATACAGGTTTCCCACTAGGAAGTGAATGTCTCCTCAAGTTGTAATTACAACTGATTTTAAGAATCGAAAACTTACAGCTTCTGTACTGAAAGACAGATTGAGTTAATTGTTTAGATTGCCATTGACTTATTTCAGCAACCATTCTATGAACAATGTCACTAATGTGTGTTAAGGTGTGAAAATAAAAGTAAACGAATGAAACATGTACGAACGAACGTGGCTTTGTCTACAGTTCACATTCTTTCTGACAAAGTATGCAAACATGACCTACTCGTAACTACCACTTCAGATGCAGGAAGTAAGATGATTCCGATAGTCAACATTAATGCTAGACAGAGACAATGCTGCGAATCAAAACAAAGCATTAAAGTAGCATCTGGTCACTCCTGGAACATCAAATCCCATTCAGAGACAAAACAAGGTTAGAAATGCACTAGCAATGACACCCTGTGACATCAATTTCTCATAATAAATATACAACTACAGGAACATTCACTGTGTGAAGGCAGAAAAAGGCAGAAATCTGGAGAAAATGAACAGTGCTCCATAATGAATACTGATGATATTCATTGTTGATGTTGATGGTGATTCATTCAAAATTGTTTGCAGTCCTGCGTGAGTTCATGTTTCGGAAATGAGGACAGATCAACAGGCTGTGTGTGTCACATAAATGTGATTTATGTGTCAATTCCACAAAGCAAGTGACAACTTAGTTATAGCTACGGTGAAAGATGTAGCCAGCGGTATTGAATGCTTTCCCTGTAATAAAAAGACTCTAAAATACTAGCAGGGCTGAAATACAGGACATGTCCATTTCGGCCAATTTGCTCTAATGTGGTGCAAACCGCTACCGGTTTCCCGACAGCACCATTTAGACTGACGGTTGTTGTAGTGCAAGTAGATCACGTTCGACATTCGGCCATTATCCCAACAACGTGCTGGTAGTGGGGTATTTTTCTCTCAGCTGCAAACAGCACGCCATGATCTCAGTGGCATTTTAAATTGCTGTTTGCTCATGTCCCACTGTTTTCATCTGCTCTCCTTTCAAGCTTTCAGATGGTTTTTCAGGGAAGATGTCGCTTATCTGTGTTTCGCAAGCCACACTGTGTCCATTCATCATTCGAGTGATTATTTTAAAAAAAGGAGATACAAGTTGTTTGTGCAAAACTGCAAATTCAAATCTCATCTTTGTATATATGCATGTATCCACCTGAAAACATGCCTTCCTGTCATGATAAGGGAATAACACCATGGGATGAATATTTATGTTTTAGACCCTACGTGCTCGGGCACACTGCAAGCTCAAGGGAAGAATTTAATTTCACAGTTGGAAAAATGGTTGGGGGCCTTCATTTTATACATAAGCAGCGGCTAAGACACTTGGGGGTGTGCTGTTGTTATTAAGAAATTTATTAATGGGCAAAAGTGGAGTTAGTAAGTTTCCTATGACAGTGACTGTCACACATCCATGAAGCGTAATACAGTCAGGCAAATGATTAATAAGGTGTTCTTTTCATCAAAAAAATAAATAAATAAATAAATAAAATAAACTAAAAAAATATATGTATATACAACTTGCGCTTTAAAAGAGCCTGCGCTTATCTGTAATGACCAAAATTTGAATAGGATGAACACCAAAATGTTTCCCAACTTTCCTTGCAGTCCAATTTGTTCAAGCCTTCGATTTGTTCAGCAAGAGACAATGTTTAAATGTTCTAGACCATAATCCATCTCAACTCTAACAAGCTTATAAGGAACGAGACAAACGAATTAGATAGTCAGACACAGAACCGCAAAACTTTCGATTTGTGAGGTCAATGTTCTCACAGTCACACTAGTCTATCGGGTATGGGAGGGGGAGGGGTGAACTAGGGTGCAGCATCTGAGAAGACGCACACGCTAATATTGGCCACGGCATTCATCTCTGGTTATCAATTTATTTCCAAATCCTGTTCAGGGGCATCGTTATTAAACAATTTGTATAAGCAGAATTTTTTTGGAATGTGCACACGTAACCTGCATAAAGTCACTCACACACACTTGTTACACTTCAGATTAAGTTATGGAGCTCCATAATGACTGCATACAAGCTACAGGAAAAGGTTCATGAGAAGCAGTGAGTTTATTTGTGTAGAGTGGTATAGAATAAAATAAAGACATAAGTCATGCAAATTCTTGGTTTATGTGCATATACAAAATTTCACTACATAATCCAGGCAAACCTTTAGAAATAATGCCCCAGGTTTTTTTTAACTTGACCCGTTGGTGTCTCCTTCACCAGACAGAACTAAATTTATGTTAACTGCTACTCATTTCTTATTTCTTGCTTAGTTTCTAGTCTTTTCTAGTACTTTTCTGCCTCAGTTTGTGTTTTGGCTTTGTTACTTTTAATAAAATCTCTGCTCCTTAATCCACAACCACCTCCTTAGTCCACTGAGTTATGCAAATTTTGTCTTGACAGCTACTAGCATGTTACTGGCTGAATCATTGGTTTCAAAATAATAATGGTTCCCTTTCAAGATGTACTCGCAGATTGCGTAAATGACGCTATGGGAATCCTTCCCTACTTCCCGAATCGCTGAAGCCTGATTAGTAACCTCTGTGGGAATAAGTGAACAAATGGTATTTTAACCTGCCATGTTAGGCGGGGCTATCTGCCTATAGAAGCCCCACTGAAACACTGTATTTCACCATTCAACTCCTTCAGTGCGAACTACTTGCTGTTCTGAAAAGCAGAAGAAGCCATTACCACCGTCAAAGAAGCCTTAGCAGTTGAAGTGGCAGCAGCTATGCTAAGCTATGCTACAATTTCTGATTGCAAATTTCCTGCAAAATTTCTGCCTCACAAAAGGAAAAAACAAGCGGCGTTAAGATAATGTCACTGAGATTGTGCGGCTCGTGTAAAGCCTTGTTGCTGGTCGGCGATTTCCACAGCAATTGCGTCCCATGCTTTGGGCCACTCCCATGCCGAGGCAGGTGAGCTTCGCACACGACAACCTACGGCCCCTGACGGCAGCAAGTGGCATAATGTTGTTTGGCGGCACCGATGACGTTGAGGACTCAATGTCTCTTGCCATCTCTGAGTGCGATCATTGGGCTGGTACAGCTGTTACTTTCTGCTGCCAAAGAAGGACGGAGGCCTCCGGCCCATTCTAGATCTGAGATTACTGAGCCGCTCACCTGCAGAGCATGGGCCTTCAGGTCAACCTCAGCAAGAGTATGTTGCTACCCAGCCAACAAGTCATGTTCCTTGGTGCAACATTACTCAATTACTCAATGCAAATGAAGGCATGGCTGTCAATGCTATCCAGGCCCATGCTGCCTATTTCAAGGAGGGCGACAGGGTGCCCCTGAGAAAATGTCAGAGGCTCCTGTGCCTTATTGCTGGGGCCTCATCGGTCATGCTCCTAGGCCTCTACAGTTGTGGCTAAAGGGGAGGGTCCCATGGCACTTGGGACACTTCAAGCTTACTGTGACCCTGTGTTAGAACTATAAAACCTTTTTAGACACCCTGATACATTCCACCGAGGAGCGGATCTCAGGACTGTCACAAGAAGAAAAATTCGTGACCAAAGATGCATCCAGTTCTGGATGGATCAATATGCAACAGCAGACCTGCCTTCGGCATCTGGTCCGAGGTGGAGCGACAGGCAGTAATGCTAACTATCAGAGAATTTCTCCTGCTTGTCACTGGACACAACGTTCTGGTCACCTAGGACAGCATGACAGTGGTGGCCCTGATAAATCGCCAGGGCAGCATCAAGTCTCACCAGCTTTTTCATTTCAGCTGGTCTCAGGAGAACGTTTTATCTCTTAGGGCCTGACACGTTCCCGGAGTGCTGAACACTGGTGCCGACATACTGTTCCACCGGGGTCCTCCAGCAGGGGAATGGATGCTCCATCCTGACACAGTCTCTCAGAGGCAGCTCTATGCTCAGAAATGGTCCATTTTTTGGAGCTGGTGCAGGCCCAAAGATATAGACCCTCACAGCTGTGATATAGATTTTCATTCAGGAGCTGTTACAGAAGGGCAGAGCCCCTTCTACTCTTTTAGCATTGCAGCAAACCATGCTCTGATTGTGGACCAATCTCTAGGAAGACATGCCCTAATAGGTTTCTGAGGGGAGCCAGGAGGCTGAACCCCTCAAGACCTCAGTCACCTTACTGCTGGTCTTGGGTTCAGTAAAGAGAGTAGACAATCTACAAGCTTTTTCAGTGGACCCAGCATGCTTGGAGTTTGGACCTAATGACAGCAAAGTGGTCCTTAGGCCAAGAAGGGGCTATGTGCCCAAAGTGTTGTCACATCTTAGGCTTCAGGTGGTATCGCTCTTGGCTCTGCCTTCAGAGAAAGGACAGCAGCCCCCAAACCCACACTGCCCCATCCGGGTCTTAAGAGTGTATTTGGAGCGCTCAGAATGGTCCCGTTGCTCAGAGCAGCTTCTCATTGGTTTTGGTGGCTGGGCCAAAGGGCTTTCGGTCACAAAATAGAGAATCTCTAGATGGATAGTAGAGGTAGTGTTCTGGCCTATAGGTGAATGAACACTAGGTAGGTAAAGTCCCACTCCACTCTAAGCATAGCTTCCTGGTGGGTGTGGTCTATCGGCATTGCCATCTCTGATATTTGTGAGGCAGCGGGATGGTCCTTCCCATCCATATTCGTGAGATTCTATAACCTGGATGTTCCAAACCTTCAGACCTCCGTTCTGTCGGTCCAGGTGGCCACATAGGCTCAGGCTTACTGACATAACCCTGGTTCCCTGAGATTATGGGAGCAAGCATTGCATCATTAGCCATGCCTCAGCGCTCCTGATCACCACTTCAGTCGAAAAGCTGGTAAAATACAGTGTTTCAGCAGGGCTTATATAGGCATATAACTCCGCCTAAAATGTCGGGCTGAAACGCCATTTGTCTGCTTACTCTCACGGACGTTACTAATCAGGCTTCAGGAAGTGTGGAAGGAATCCCATAGCATCAATAACTGACGCAATGCTCGTTCCCATCATCTCAGGAAACGAGGGTTACGTGAGTAACCTTTAATTTTTTTTCAATTAAATGTAAAAGTAAGTAAAAGTAAATTAAAATGCAAAAGTAGTCATGTGACTAAATTATGGTTTATGATTGGTTACCTACATCGGTCGCGATGACAGAATTTTTTTATTGAAATTTCTTATTTAAAAAACTATAGTCCCAGACTACACACTGTCATTGTACAACAGCTACAATGATATTTGTAATAGCGCTGTAAAGATTTCAAGTACCATGTTACCAAATTTTCCATAACATCGCTGATCTCAAAGTGCAAGAATCAATACCGAACCTGGCAAATCCTTCTGAAGCACATGTTTACACTGTTTATTGAAAAATAGATGGAATTTAGCAAAACAAGCAAAACAAATCCTGCCAGGCTAACTGCAGGAGAAAGCCTCTTCTTGTTCCTGTCACGACACGTCACCTGTTTGTCGAAAATAAGTGGCTCCAAGTGCAGCCTCAAGCAACAAAGCCGTTCCACTGATTCTTATCCAATTTGTGTCCTGTACAAATGCAACACGCCTCATGCCTCCACTGAACAAGACCAGAATCTGGGATTTGTATTCAAAATGGTGTCAAGGCTGCATGTTAAATGGGGATTGGTGCTCCACTTTTGACACTTTTCACCCTCCAAGGCCCACTGCATTGAGAGAGCTGGAGAGCTAATAGAAGGACTGGTAATCCCACCTATCCTCTGAGAGCTCTGTGACGAACGGACAAACAACACTCCTGCTGCACATATTAGCGTTATCTGTCTTGCTGAGATAAGTGGGTGAGAAGAGCCAGAAAATGGATGTAGTAGCACTGTTTGGATTTATGTTTCTAATTTGAAGCCCTTTATCAGTACAGGTGTAGGTTGAGTGCACAGCTGTAGGCTTTATAAATGGACACTGCACTCTTTCCTTTTCATAATAGTGGAAAAAAAAAACAAAGCTGCTTAAAAAACAGCTGTGTGTTTCAGAGATATGACATTGATTTGAGTTTGAAGTGACCTTTACTCTACTGCAAGCAAGTCAGTTTATTATCTCAGGTGCTTCTGAACATAGATTTGTTGTGAGAAAATTTGGTTGATCACCATCAATCTGGAACAATATTAAAAATTGGCATGACAAAAATTAATAAATAAATCCATGTGGTTTCTTCAAATAGAAATATCTGTGGCAAATTTCAAGGACCTTGGACAATCCATGAGAAATATAATCATATAAACCAAATCATGCATGTGGGGTGTGTGTGTGTGTGTGTGTGTGTGTGTGTGTCCTTCTGTGTTTTCTCCTGAGTAAAAAGCAAGCCTCTGTGTGATCAGCCTTTGACGTGCTGTCCATCAGTATTCACTCTCTCCTCTGTGAAGAAGGAGAAAGGGAGAGAACATGGTCTCTGCCTAGCGTGAATTCTGCCTCGCAGGCTCTCATCTGATTGATGTTGGCTGTCTTGTTCCAAGCAGGCCTGTTTTTCTCAAGTCAGACCATATGTTAAGTGCATACAGCAGGTGTATATATTAGAAAAAAAACATTTAATATCTAAAATCCATGTACATGAGTGAAGCTGAAAAAACAGGTGTGTAATGAAAGGACTGACTAGCATTGTTTTGTAAGAATTCTTCATATTTTATTTATATAAATTTGTAAACGTTTTGCATGACAAATTTCACATGGGCTCACCATCACCAGAACACTATTCCAATATTCCCAGACCGCTTGTATTACTCAGTGCTATGCTTTCACATCTAGTGTTTGATTTTCTTTGGTTCTTATTCTTATGGATTGTTTACCAATCTACAAATTTTGCATGTTTCTCTTGTCAGTTGTTTTGACTTCTGATTTAGTTTTGATTGTGTTTTGTTTCTTTTACCTTCTGTAATTACAAAATACTATCCAATTGGATCTGACTTCTATCACACTATTTATTCACAGCAAAAACAAACAAACAAACAAACAAACAAACAAACAAAGAATAAAAAACTATAAAGAATATCTAGCCGACTATTAGGCTAATAAGCTTTTGCTTATAGTCACTGGATAACGTGAATGGTTCACATAAATGAATAGATATAAACACAACAGAAGATATCTGGTCTTCACAAGTACAATTGCCATTACCACCAGTTTTTATAGATTGTGTTACAGTATTCTTTTGCTGGGTCTGGATCTATCTAGATGCTAACACCAAAAAAAAAAACAACAAACAAAGAAAAGAAAAACAGAAAGTATGAATATGACATTCCTCACTCATCCTGCTATATAATGTCTATAGGTTTAAAAGAAATACACTCTTGTGTATCACTCAGAAATCTGTTGAATCTCTTATCATTGTTCTTCCTGCCAAGGTCAAATATGTTGCTGTTGATAAACCAGAATTGTTAGGGGAAGCCAACAATGCAGGTTTAATCTTGAAAAGTGATCTAATATCATTCTACCCTGTTCTACCCTGAAGTTTGCTTTTAATATTGGACTGGACTATATATATATATATATATATATATATATATGTGTGTGTGTGTGTGTGTGTGTGTATGTATATATATAAACAACAATACTGCAGAACAGTAAAGCCCAGACAGAAAGAGAGATTAAAAAAAAACCTCAGCTCTCTGGTTGAATGACTCTCTGCCACAGCTCACCCGCTCTTTAATTTCACCCCATGTTTCCGTTTCACTCTTTTCACTCAAATTAGAAAGAAGGAGCGGTGCATGTTTTATTTATTGGCCATGTTTTTTGGTATTAAAAAAAATCCTGCAGGGTTACTGCTTTTCCATATTAAAAAATTGTAGTGCGCACTCGCTGCTACATCAATTCCAAGCGTAAATTTGATTTATTAATCTGTGGGAATGGCGTCTGACAGCTGTTGAGGTGTGATGATCGGTTTGCGTGCTGACGTATGTGCTATGTGTAGCATGGAACAGAATTGAACTCTAGATGTGGTGACCACAGGAGATGACTGTAAGAAAAAAAGAATTTGATCAAATTTTTCTGGTGAAGCCATTGTTCCTGATTGGAAATGATTATAGTGTTACACTTTCTATTTTATTTCTGCAGCTCTTTAATCCTGACATTTTAGTCAGCTAGACAAAATATCAGCATTTTGGCATGTTAATTAAACCCTCTAATCAATCATTTTATATTAAACACTTTGGTTGTCAGTTTTTTTAACATGATCTGAGCAAGACTGAGTAACCAGCCAGCCAATGGACAATGTTCATGATTGTCAGAAAACAAAGCTGAATTCTGCCTAGAATAAACCAATAGCATAAGTTACCTTTCATTTCTTTGTGTGATGAAGCAGAGTTACTTAGGTAACCTGGAACATACCCCAAGGGTCTTGGAGCACATGGCAGGTGACAACCAGGACAGGGTGCCAGCCAATTTCTCGGCACACTACTAAACGTACTCCAGACAATTTAGATGCCAATCAGATGCTAATGTACAACACATGTTAGATTGAGGAGGAAACCCCTGAAGCACAGGGAGAACATGCAAAAAGGTGAGGTGAGGTAAGGCCAGGTGAGGGGGGAATCAAACCCCCAACCTGCCAATACCTCAGCAAAGGGAATTCACAAAGCCTTCCATCCTTACGACTGGTGTTGGAAAATGTGAAGCAACAGCAGTAAACTATTACAATTTAGACTGCTATAAGAGAGTCATCAAATCAGGTTTTGCTTAGGATTTAAAAATGCTGAGAAATTTAAACAGCAAGTAAAGGTGTTTGCTGTTTCCCCCCTTTAACCACCAGCCCACATTTTACACATAAGCCTATGAGAAGCACTTTGATTCCACCCACCTTGCACCAAAAAGATTGCCAGAGATTTTCTGGCAGAGCAGAGGTTCCAAAGTTGAAAAGAATTCAAGTTTTAAGGAAAAAAGTAGAGCAATGCCAAGTGCTTTTTGGACAGCAAAGCTGAAGAATTCAAGAGGGGAAGATTTGATACTGAAGAACAGGCATTTTATCAACTTTATCAGCACTTTGGATTTTAAATAAGATGACTATGAAAATACTAATTAAAGAATAGGAATCTTTTAGTATTTGGACTTTCTCTTTTAAAAAAATCCTGCATGTAGACAGCTTGATGGTGTGTGTGTACTAAATTGTAAGACCTATATTTTTGAATGTATTGTCCTAATTCACAATTCAGTACTAGGGGCAGTGATATCGCCTACATGTCGAGACCTTTCACCAAAAAGTGTTGGTCTCTGTATTCGGCTGGTTGTTAGGAGCAAGTAGTGAAAGTACCAATCCTAGACACTCCATCTTCGAAGAAAGCCACTAGTAGGCTACATTGGGGTGCCCTCATGTATTGGGGTGTATGTTAAAATCACTAATATGTGAAATGAGGTCCATTAACTAATCCAGATATACATGATTGACTCCATGATTCCTACTTTTGTGGTCATGTCAGGGCTCTCTTATCAGCTCAGCAGTTCTGTATTTGATGCTTCACATGATCATCTCAGAGAGAACCAATGTTACATTTGCAGGATATTCTTTGATGCTGATGCCAACATGGCATGCTGTTTTGGTGGATCTAGACCCAAGTTTAGAGTCAGACATGATTTGAGTGCCAGAGACCAAGAAGGCTGTTGGCCATTGATGATGAGGGTAAAAGGCTAAAAGAGAAACTCAGAGTGTCTTCCAAGACCGATAGATGACCTGGAGTCAGATATGGCTCAGATGAATAGGAGGCTGCATGCTGATAAATACCAGAAGCAAAGGCATTGGGAATTGTCAACAAAGTCACAGTCATCATGGTCATCTTTGACAAACATGCAGAAGTGGATCAGTTAACAAGCTTCCAGCCTGAACATACAGATAACCCACAGAGGCTGGAGCCAGTGAGGCAACAGTTACGATTTCCAAGAATGAAACTTTGGGAGCTTGTGCTTGTGTTAGAATCGCTGAGACCCCAAACAGGGTAAAATAAAGTTAACACAAAGCATCTTGCATGCTGGAGTAACTGACCTGATACCTTTGGCAGTAAGTCCCCTTTTGATACACATTTGGCCATGTGATGACCCTTTCTTTTGTACCTTTCATGTTGGTCTGTGCTGCTACTACCTGGCTATCACTGAGTCTTCTTGCAAGTTCTATAAGATCATCACATCACTGTTCCAGTAGGATCAGTGCAGAGATCATATCCGAACATAATTCCAGTCAGACTTACGCTTCTATAGGTATAGGTCATACAGACATTGAAATGCCACCATTATTTAGGAGGGGTGAAATAGATAGGTTTCCTGTCACTTGGAACCAACACTATGGCATGACAACTATGGCATTTTGTAGTGTCATATGGTCAACAAGTGATTTTGTGGGAAAGGTCACATAGATACTTAGATACATTTATATAATGTTCATATCACATGGTTATTTATGTAACTTTGAAAAACTTATAAATAAAATATTTAATATATTTTCGTGTATCGTATATAAAAAAAATATTCTTACATTTAACATCTTTATTGCATATCATATTCTTTTTTCTATATTGTGCAGCTACAATATGCTACATGCTAAATTAGGATTCATTCAGGATTCTTTGTGCATTAGTTTAATATAATCACATGATTCAACAGCTGTATTCTTCTTCTGAGCCTGCTTAAAAACTACAGGCCACTGTCAGAAGTCAATGGCTTGGATGCTTTGTCTTGTGTGTCATTTGATAAATGATGGCCATCGAGCCAAGCCTTTCTCATTGGAGAAAAAAGTGCATGCCGCGAGTGTTTTTTACTGCTGGTTTTTAAATGCCAGGTTTTATCTCCACTCCCTTTGTGGAAGTCGGAGGTGTCGATACTGATTTAACACACTGTCAGGAGATGTTCTGGCACATAGCTCTAGTCAGGGTTGAGGTTTTCACTGGTTCTCTGTTGGTTCTGTTCTGTGGTTCATTAAAATGCACCGCCTCAACAGATTTTTTGTTGAGCCCTTGTGTTCAGGTGATAATGGGACACTGACAAGCCAGGGTTCACATAAAAATATTCTATATCACATTTCCATGCACATACAGGAAGTAGGAGATCTCAAATATATCTTTTTTTACCTCAGTCTTTCTATTTCAAGGCTCATTTACTGTCGAGGGCAAAACACTTCAAGTAATCAGCAGGTATTGCTGGTACATGTGCTTCATCTCTAATCAGTGGAATGTTTCACTTTTGCCGCTTTCTTCTAGAGTAATCACTGTCTCTACATCAGTCCCTCCATGGTATGATGACATATTGACATGAGTGTCTCCAAATGCAAGGTGGCTTTTTCAACACAAGAAAATTGAGTTCTCACTGAGACAAAACTGAAGGTTAAAAAGTCCAAATGATGGCTGTTCTCCAGTCGGATGTCATGAAGCCTACAAAGGGTCCAGAATAGCTTTTCCTAGCATTCCAAATTGACAGTAGTGATTAAGGCACTTTCATGTTTGGACTGAATGCTTTTTGTGCTGGTATGTGCTGATAAACAGTACAGTGTAACCATAACAACACTTCTACCAGTCCTAGTCTAACATGCTCTATAAATTATATTTATTATTAGTCGTAATTAAGCTGAAATAAAGATTGGTGTGTGTTTTTGCTGTAGCTTTGGAGGCAGAAAATTGGGAAAATATGAGCTGATTGTGTGACTCAATTGTCGGCAATCACAGTGGGAAAAGTAAAATGGGAAGTCACATCACTAAGTGGTGACCCCTGAAAATACACCCATTGTCATTTTTTGTTGAAATATTCATCAAGCCCTTTATCTTCAATATTTGTTTTTCTCACTTGTTTCTCTAATTTCTGAACTATTTTGTCAGGTTCTTTTTTTTTTTTTCAAAATGTGCTTAAATCACTCAGTACTATTCCTGGAAATCTTTCTTCAAGCTCCACTGTGACTAAAATAAAATGCTGGTGGTAGTGGGGGTTTTTTAAGCATCTATGTTCCACCTGCCTTCCTGCTGCTTCCCATAGGATTACATTTAAAACATTCACTGGCATTTGAGAAAAGAACACCGACTTTGATATAATTTTTTTTCATCAGCACCTTAGAAACCTAAAACATTTGGGTTTAAGTAACCTGTATCTGATTGAGTTCCTGGTGAAGCTTTTGCTCTGCAGTAAGGGACATTTCAGAGTTTTTTCTGTGCATGGTTAAGTTTTGGAAAACAGAAGGACATAGTCAATCACTTTGGAATGGACTGCAGACAATAATGTAGCAGCATTCCAACCAAATAATTAAAGACTTACACTTTAAGCAAAACTGTATGCTTATTCATTTATTCATTCCTTCATTTATTTTCCATCCACTATTTCTGCTGGGGCTCCTACTGGTAACAGGCTGAGAAAGCCAGTCCAGACTTTCCTATCCTGAAACACATTTTAAACACCCTCCTTGGGGATCCTTATATATTTCCAAGCCAGTTGTGAGAGATAATGTCTCCAGCAGGTCCTTGGTCTGCCTCGGGGTCTCTATGCAGCAGGATGTTCCTGGTAAAGCTCTAACACAAGCCATCAATGGGAGCATCCATCAAAAGTGCCCAAACCTTTAGCTCCTCTCAATTCAGACTGGTTTTCCCTGCCAACAAAGTGAGATTCAGCCACAATTAATGCTTTCAAATCCAGTTTCCGTGGCAAGGGTCTTTTCTACCAAAAACCATCCATCAAATTCCTGTCACCCAATTGCCATTGCACCTGATTCACAGAATTCATCATTTCAAACATAACTGGATTATGTCATAGGCCTGGTTATCTGGTGCATGCCTACAGATACCTGGCTCCAACCTTAGGTCCTGGTAATCATAATCCACTGGCAGTGTGTAAGATTGGATTTGGATATGTTGGGCCACTATTCAGATCTACATTAAACATTTAGCTCCTGATCACATAACCAAAAAACCCAACCCCTTTTCACCATGATGAGATCTTGATCTATGAAGGGAACAATTTGAAAATACTATATAATTTTCTCTCTTACACCATAATGCTGTAAAAAATGCCTTTTTATTCACAATATTTGTTTCAAAATGTACTTTCATTTTTCAAAAACATTTTTTTTACATATCTAAATTTATAATTTTAAACAGAAATCAGAGCAAAATGGCTATTGTGGCAACATTAAACCAAATTTTCCCTTTCATTCTCTAATTTTAACCTCAGAAAGTTTGACTAATTAGAAGGAATTTGTTTAATCCTAATACATATTTATTTATCCATAACTTATACATTATACATATATATTTACCGCATAATATACCTCTTCTTCTTTTTTTGCACACACACACACACACACACACAAATCCTACCTAATCGGCTGAATCCTCTCACACATGCCTGGCTTGTTGTGCAGA
>JAOTRN010000028.1:13544893-13561158 GCA_028566695.1 Bagroides melapterus
GAGGCATTAACTCGTGGTCTGCTGGGTGCAGAAAAATCAGCAGGGTTTGATGTTTTGTTATGAGATTTTGTGAATGTTAATTCCCTCATAAGGCACAGGGTGAACAAATCTGTGTCCTCTGCTGGAGAGGTAGTGAGAGACAAAGAATTAATGCAAGGTACAGTATATCTCTTTATTTATGGTATATATGGTACAATTAGCACATTTGACTCGAACCTACAGGTTTGATGGTTTTAGTCCCACCTCCCATGTGTACATGCTTTTCTCTGGGTACATAGTTTCCTCCCCAGTCCAATGACATTTGTTCTCTGCTTGGCATCTCTAAATTGTCCATAGTGTATGAGTGTGGGTGCAATGGGTTGGAACCCCATACAGCACGTCCCCTGCCTTGTGCCCCGAGTTCCCGGGACAGACTCCATGCTCCCTGTGACCCTGCGTAGGATTAGTGCCCCAGAAAATACATGGATGATTATCATACCATAAATTTTACACACACTCTGACCCTCAAGGCTTATTTTTACATTATTAATATATTCTATTTGAGCATTATATAATGAAAGACATGAGCATTCAAACCACACACTTCTTGTTATTAAGACATCCTCCATGCCGACTATACTACTCTAGATTTCGACTTGGAACATAAGAGGCCTAAATCAGAGCGAACCCCGTTACCTCTGTCGCTCGTTCATGAAAGCAGGCGGGAGGGGGAGTAAATCTTAGACTTAATTAAAAGAAACTCGATTTACGGTTCTTATCTCCTGTAATCACGTTAACCAACAAGGGCTCATGAAAGCTCATTAAGAGTATGGATTTTAATTAGTGGCCCTTTTGAACCCAGATAAATCACTGATGCTCTACAAGTTGCCATTAAAACCTTTCACGACTCGTGTTTATTCATTTTAAAGTACCACCGAACCTGTAATTTAACCTATTAACTATAATCTATGTTGAGTAATAAATGATGTATGTTTTTTTTTTCTTTTTTTGCTAATTAATGAGTGAAAAACGACTAAATTGTTGAAAGAGCATCTTGAAATGGTTCTCCTGAGAATGTAGGAATGTATGAATATGCATGAATATGTAAAATAGAGTATGCTGCCAGGTCTTACTGCCATCCTAACTTCTTCCTTTAGCTTTTCCCTACACCACTTACACATTACCACATTAACAGATAATGTGTTCAAAACAAAGATAGATGCAAATTTATTTATTTATTCGTTACATTTTCCTCCAGATCGCAAAGCTTCCCCTGGCCTTGATTCAAAATTAAATAATTAAAAAAAATATATATTAACTCACCATTCGTTGCTATTATTAAAAGAACATATTGTGCAAAATCATCCAGCTACACACTTGTTCTTAAAGACTGTGTTTATGAAAAGTGAACGATTCCAGCAGCCTTGTTTTGATTTAATATAACGCTTCACGTTCAGGACATGCCCATTTCTGTTTTAAATACAGGTACAACCCTCAATAAATAATAGCATTGCTTTTCATCCTTAATGCATATTAGTGTATTAAAGTGGTGAGAGGAAACAAATGGCTAGCGTACTTGATAATTACCACACATTTATGAGTAATCACTGTTGTGGATTTTAGATCTATTTTTAATCAGTACATGATTAACTCTGCCTATCTGTGCTGCTTCCTGCAACTTGAAGTAGATCTTTAAATCCAGCCCTTTCAACAAACAGCCATACTTCACATCAAGCTCTGACTAACAGATGAAATATGGAGGCGGGTAACCGCATTAGCTGAGGAAAAACAAACAGACACACACATGCATCACATTATGGATTTTTATAAAATCAGAGTTTGATAAACAGCATCTCTAACCAAAGCGAATGAGCGCTCATAAAGTGATTGTCTTAACACATATTGACCGCTGGATGCCCGTCGTAGCCAAACCCGTCCAGGGAAAAACTCATAAATCTGCGTTAAGTGAATCTGATCAGTGACAGAGGCTCATGAATATCTGTGATCATGTTTGAAGGGTAGGTGTGGGGTGGGGGCTGAGGGAGGGGTTTTTTGTATTGTGGTGCATCTCAAATCGACATGTTCTGCCCAGAGTGCACCGAGTGCATTTTATATGGAGCTCAAAATAGAGGTGATGGTTTCTACAATGTTAAGAGTTTTTTTTTTTTTTTTAGTTATCTTGATTATGCCTCCGTTTTGTGGAGGTAAATCTCTCGTATAGGTCACAAGGCTATATAAAATAACAGACGTGAAGATCATAGAGATATAATTAAACATGTGCAATGAAGAAAGTAGAGGTACAGTATGAGCTACTGTGCTGCTACCTACAGTAAGTGATTCTATATGCTCTACCCACTGCTGTCACATAGCTGCATGTAACCCAATGACCCCAAGTTATTTCAATACCTTTTTCCAGAACAAATACACCCATACAATTAGATAATTTTGATTGTTGCGGCATATTACCCAGAGATATAAAATACTCTAGAGAGAAGAGAAATTTGTAGTTGTCCTGCAGGTGTCCTGCCTCCTTTTAACAATTATTCATACTTTTTTAATGCTCCACCCACTGTCGTCTCCTAGCTGTAATAGTGCCGTACTGTTTTAAATTGGGAAAAGATCACGGAGTTGCTAGGGAACATAAAGCTCAACACTGGACTGCTTTTTGAACCCCCTCCTGTGATCCTGATCAATTCATTAGCAAAACAGCGCAGCTTCCTTAATTATGATCTGAATTCCGATTAGCAAAACATCTGTTTTCCGTTTGATTTTACGCTAACAAGAGCAGTTCCCTTGACTCCGATCCCTCTGTGAGCGACATTAATTAGTGCTGACAGATACAGTTGAACTAATTACACTGACAGGCCTCTTGTGAATTGGGACGGCATCCTAAGAAGTGTGTGAACGCGGGCCATGTCAGCCATGATGGATTAAGCAGGAACAAATGTTTTAAGTATTTGCTATTCACTTTTTAATAATGATAAGATTATGATTATGTTGAGAGTAGAGGTAACATACATGTGTATTATAACACTATTTTTCTTCTTTCTCAAATAGAGAAGGGGGGGTGGAGAAAAAGGAAACGTTGTGGAGCGTGACATTGCGTTTGCACATCTGTGTGTCCTGGGTCTCGGGGAGTGAATGCCTTTCTAGATTTACAGGATTGATTCTTATGGGCAGGAAAAGGCACTTTGTTTTTTATGAGGGCCTCTTAATGAAACTACAACAATCCCTCTATCTGTTATGAGAACCGAGGCCTGGGGAAGGGATAAGTCACTTTGAGGATTGCTTAAATTCACTGCGTGACATCGTGAAAGGATGAAGCCTTTAGAAGCTCTGTGGTCCAGGATTTTTGCAGGATTGGACTTTGTTTTATATAGAAAGAATTGAAAATAAATAAGTGATTATACAACTAGGAAAAAATGACTTATTCTGAGAATATTTCAAATTTATTGGGAAGTCTGAAGGAGACAGCAAGAAACACTTCACACTAAAGCATGCAAGGGTCGAAGCCAGGAAGAACTTAATAACATTGAAAGAGGGAACAACATACGAGACGAGTCACAATCGGTAACACGACAAAGGACTGAACCAAAACACAAGGATATTAAAGTCAACAAAAAGCACGTCTAATAGAATGCTTAACAAAACAAAACTTTTTTATTTATTTTTTACTTTGCATTTTTCAGCGTATTGAATTCTTTTAGTCAAATATTCGAATGTACGACTCTAATGGACAGTAACTCTATGACTCTAATGGCCACAATCTAATTGAATTAGACATAAATTTGTCAGCTTTATTTATGACTGTGTCATCTAGAATAAGGTTTATAAGATAATATAATTAAGAAATTACCGTTAGTGATGGGTTGTGCCATATTAAATATTTAAGTGAAATAAGGTGACGTTGTGGCTCAGAAGGTCTTCTCCTGGCTTTAAAGTTATTCTCACCTCCATGATTAATATTACATTTAGTCTTCTGTGGAGAGAATAACAGCGCCAAGCTTCTTCCTGTTATATCTCATAAAGTTGGAGACAAGTGTCTTAAACTACTAAAATCTTTGCAGTGCAAAAGAGTTCTTTTGAGGTCTCTGTTGACAAAGTGTTGGATACCTTGTTTGTGGCTACAGCGACGGCCGAGTCATAACCTTTTGGCAGATACACCCTAGATTTTGGCTAAAATATGATCATACCAGAATGGCTTCAATAGTTGCTATTAGAAATTTCCAGAACTGTACTAGAAAGCTGAACACTGTTCTTCCGGAACATTCCCTCAGGTGATGTTTTTGATGATGGTGATCCCACACTTCGCTCAAAAATCTCTCATAGGGTGTGCTGGGTTGAGAATTGATGAGTGTGAAGTCCATAACATAATCTTCACAAACCTGGCCACGCCCACCAGGATGAGAAATGTTCATGTCATAGAATAAAGGTTTCCATTCAGAAGAGCCTGAATGCAGCACACCCACTTTTAAGTGGAGAAACAACTTTCATCCTCGCCCGAGAGGATCTTTATATATTTATTTGGCTGCTGTTTGATTAATAATTCTATCAGGGATTTTTTTTTTGTCCACCAGCATGTCTTGGCATTTCCTGATACCTAGAAAGTTATTTTCTGAAGCACTGTGGTACATTTACATTTATTCATTTGGCAGCACTTTGATCCCCAGCAAATTACAAGCAAGTCCATGTCCAGTCAGAGCTGAGAGCTGACCTCCAGCTGTGGTTCTGTGGAACCTCTGCTGCATGCTGTGGCCATGTAGGGAAATAGTAATATGATTATTTTTAGAGCTTAAAGCAAATCTGCTCTCTGATTATGTAGAAAGATGAAAAGACATGACCGATTCACATCTTTTTTCTTCACTTTGAACCCAGAGTGCCACCAAATATCCTTAAAATTGATTTAAAAAGTTTTTTTATTAGGCGTTATCAAACTCAAAATACATTGAGAATATCACAATGTGTGGGTTAAATGCTGACCTGTGAAGTGAAAACCTTTCAGTTTTGCTCTTGCTGAATGAATTAAATTCTCATGAATGGGATTTTGTGTGTTTAAGCTTATCGGTCAGCAGCGTGGTCTGAGGAAGAGAACTGAATTTAGCCGTTTATTAAATAACCCTGGTTAATGCCTTGAGTGCTGACATACTGCTACAGATTTCTTTTGTCATTCACTTATACACACCTTCACACACACACACACACACATATATTTTTTCATACTTTTTTAATTTTATTCTGCTTATGCACTGTAAAAAAGCCAAGTCTGTAAAGCTGTCGAGATAAAAAAAAGTGCTTTTAGTTTATCACAGCTAAAAAGATTTAAACAAGCTGAATAAGTGCCATTGGAGTTTGTTTAGAAAAGTTTAAATCTGGGGAGAAAAAACCTTAACCTTAACTTTATGTGCATATATGGAATGTAGTCATTCAAATAGGTCACAAGATGTGTAAGAAGCTTTTTATTTTATTTCTACAAGACACCTACAAGTGTATACTTACTGTAGGTCCTTTGAGCGTGTAGTGAACGAGTGAGAGCAGCTTCAGTGGCTCGATTAAAAAAAATCATTTTAGAGGAAAAACCAATAGACAACCCAAAAAGCAGAAATATCCTGTGCCCTCTGAAAGTATTGGAACGTCCATCTTCGAACCTGGTCCAAAGCCAAATTTCTTCAGTCTACAATAGAATAACCTTTGCTGTCCCAATACCTTTGGAAAGTTCTTGTGTACAACACCCATGGCTCCTACAATCATGCTTCTCACATGGCCTTAAACATCTCTGGACAGTACAGATGTCTAAGTAAACTAAAGTATATTTAGTGCTTTTATTTTCACAGTTGTGTAAAACATTAAATATGCTGACTGATTCGTTTTTCAGACATGTTTTAAAGTGTAATAAAAACGTAAGAATGTTTCTGCATTTTCTCCTGCATTTTATCAGCGCTAATAAAAAATTGCGAGGCTTTAAAAGTTTCTGTCTGGAAGCAGAACGAGCTATTTGCAAAACGTTTTTGACATTGACTACAAAACGACCCCAATGTATTTCAATATCTACAGAAAGGACACATTCCTATTAACCATGCATTTACGTAAGTCTGAATGTATTTTGGTGTTTCATGCAGCACTTATTATAACACACACTAAATTTTTGCCACAAAATTATTAGCACCTTTCATTCACAATACATGTTCCGTGAGTAATATTTTGATGTGGATGTGTGAATGTTTAGTTTTATTGTAAAATTTGCCTTTTTCTAACACCATGCCAATTTCTTTATCTCTAAATTTATCCATGTCTAGGTTTATGCCTTTTTACCAGGAAATGTAAACTCTGTAAGCAGAAAAAATAATCACATCATATTATTTTACAGTAAGTGATAAAAATCTTCTTGAAGAATTATGGGCTTGAGCCTCATTCATGTTGACGAGTAGCTGTCTCAATTATAGAATATAACACATTGTAATTTGTCGATGCTAAAAGGAATAATCTACTTTTAAGCAATCAGCGCTCTTAGGAAACATGTATTTAAATTACAGCATTTAGTTGACACCGTGATCTAGATCAGCTTAGATTTATATCACAATTTATACAAGTGAGCAATCGAGGGTTAAGGGCTTTGCTCAGGGGCCCAGGAGCAGAGTGGGGATTCAAAATCACAACCTTCCAATTTCCACACCTTAACCACTAGGCTACCACATACCACCTACTGCCTACATATTTAGATGTTTTTTTTTGCTCACACACCTTAAACAGTGGCCATAAAAATGGCTGGTGGCAAAGGAAAAGACCTGTATTTTTTGTTGTTGTTTTTCACTTATATAGATCTAAGAACTTTTTGATAAGCCTTGTTGACATGACCTGTTTTTATGCAATTACTCTGTTACTTCTCTAGCATGCAGCGCTAGCCTTATGCAATTTTGCAAGTAAGAAACTTCTCATGCTGAGTTTTATGCTTAAGATTCGCAAGCTACATGTAAATCCTGCAGTTACTGTGTATGCTTAATTCACTACTTGTACACACACTCTCTGATCAAGCCACCAGTTAAACACCTTCTTCTGATCTTCCTCAGGTTAGTCATATTGCAAGAAGAAGCTGCTGAAGTTCCTCCTTTTGATAATTTCACAGTGTACAGTTTGTAGTCTGCTTTGCTTTGACTGCCATCATGAAGCCCATCAAGAGATCAGAGATTTTTATTTTATGAACTTTGAGCAATACCAGGTATTGATGCACTCCTTCCCATTTCAATCATTACAAACATTATTGACAGTAATTGAGCCCTAAAAGCCCTTGGCTTTAAATAAGCCACTTAAAACCTTGTTTGTGTTTTCAAGTCAAAGAATTGGGCCAAAAATCACTTCATGGAAAACCAAAAATGTTCATTCAGACCTGAACCTGACAGAACAGTGCTAACCGTCTAATCTCCAAAGGAGTGGAAACCACACAGCGATGAATAAAAAATCGAACCTCAACGAGCATGCGCTGCCTCCATCTCCGGCCGCTCCATTAACTTTCATGATGGTCGAGTCCATCATACGGTGCCTTCTTCAGCCGTCGCCGTTTAATTTACGAGCTGGAGTGCACCGCTGACATAACCCGAAGCCACTCTTCCTCATTCGCACTCATTGAAACAGGCCTGAGCATCGTAATATTGATACAACACTGATGTGTAACATAAAACGGAAAGGGTAGCCCACGGGTGGGAATGCAGCACTTTTTTTTTTTTCTTTTTTTTTTTTATTTAGAGATCGTATAACCAGCTATGAAAATAGTGGTGGAGGACTAAACAAAGTCAAGTCAAGTTTTATCACCGTTCCATCCATCATCACTCATATAAAGATACAACAGTAGCTCTGAAAACACCATACTTCATGTAAAGGCGGAAAGATGGGGAGGTTTTTCAATTACTGGTCTGGAAATAGAGATCTAAAGCAAAGTGCTATATTTTTATTTATAGGTCATATCTCGGGCATTATTATCTGAAGCCAGGATTAGGCTGAAACACAATTATTTATAAAACAAAATTTAAATATCTATATTCAATCTGTTTTGAAAATGCAGTATTCAGAAGGCTGTTTTAAATGCTTTAGGAGAATCATGTTCAATGTCTTGAATAAAGAGCTGCCACTGTGTCATGGTGGATATACAATATTTAATCAGGAATAGCCATGGATTAGTATATTGAGGCCACAAGGTAATAATTTGTGAGATGAGATGGCATGAGATGCCAAAGTCAAATCCATGAATTGCGTAACTTGTGCCATAAATGCTGATGTTGTGGAATACTGTGCTTAATCCATGACCTCTGGGAAATTATTTGGCAAGAACAGGTGAAAAGACCGTTCATTAAGAATCGTAACTCCAGTCTGTGTCATTCCAAGAGTTATCACAGTTTTTATCTTTAGGTTTGTGTAGCAATCGATCATAATCTACTGTAACTCGACAATTAGTCAAGACAATAAGTTGAACATTTTGTGTTGACTAAATAAATCTTGAGAAGCCTTAATTTGAGGATACAAGAAGCATATCTCAAGGTCTCAATTTATTGGTTTGATTTGGTTAAGGCATAACCAGAACAGCTGAAAAGATGGCCACGAATCACAATGAACAAGAAATCAAGTCCGGAAGCAAAAAAAGAAAAGAATGACAAGACTGGATTTATCTTTCTAACTCAGAATGTCTATAAGTAGACAAATAGGGACTGGGATAGCAAGAAACTATAATCTAAAACCTTTGATGGACTGAAAGAAGCTGCCACTGGCAGCTGGGAAACACAAAGACTAGAACTAATAAATATGATGTATGTATCGAATTATATACTAGAATTAATTAACAAGGAAATAAAGAGTATATTACAAGAAATAAGGAAATAGAAATCAATACTCCTAGAGCTACTGTAGACACTAGGACTTAAGGGAAAAGAGAGTCTCTTTGTAGTCTTGTAGAGACTACAACAAGAATTGAGAAACCAGGAAGTGAGGAGTGTTGAATAATAAGATGATAGAAGCCTTTAGATTAAAAATTCAGAAATATCTCAGTACAGAGACTAAGATGGCCAATGGAAGGCATCACATTTGTCTATAGACATACTTGGGCTCGTTGCCTTCTTACAAACTCCCTTTATCATGAAGAAGGCTAAGACCATAAATGTTCCATCATTTTCTTTTCATGACTTCCTTGTTTGGCCAAATCCCAAATGCTTCCAGCAGTGCAAGACACTGGGTTATGAATTAGAGGTTCCAGACCATCCTCTGACATTTAACCCTGATAATAAGTGCCTTTGCAAAGGTTAAACAAATTCCAAGCGTCATCACGTTGTCTGTAGATCTGTATCAGTAATGTTGCCTCCTATTGTACATTCTCATGTTCAGCTTCTGCTTTTGCTGCGGTGGTTCTTTAAAAACCACCATGATTCCAATTATAAATGTCAGAATAAATATCTGTAGTGAATTTACTCATCTTTATTAACTCTGAAGTGACAAACAATTATACATATTTATTATCTAATCAGTCTAGGAAACGTATTATAAAAATTTAAAAAAAAAAGTTTCAGGTGAAGTTTAAGTGTCTTATTAAAGTTTCAGCTTTTATTTAAAATGTCTGTGGGGAAAAAGAGTTTATAATTAATGCAGCAAGTGCAGAACGTGAATGAAATGCCAGGAGCTATTTTTTTTTTTTTTTTCACCTTGCATATTTTGCTGGCTGATGTGCCTAATTAAGACCTTTAAGTGTTAATGCATCTTCAAGGTGACTAATTAAGACATTACTGCAGTGTTATTTATTTAATCACCTTAGATTCAATATCTCGAGGAAGATTGAGAATCGCAATGATGTGTCATCCGTTTTATATCTTATCTATTAGTTTGCTTTATAAATGTTCTCATTTAATTTTATTTACTTCTTTGCCTGGAGTGTCTGTAAATTCTTCAAATTAAACTCATCAAACTCAAATGAAATCACATTAATTAACACAAATTAAATTACAACATGAAGACAGTCAACTCGATTCAGGTGGGGGCGTGTAAATGTTAAAACTCACTATTCAGACTTATTTATAGAATCTGCCAATGAACACTCACGAAAAATAAATAAATAATATTTTAGCGAACAGAATACTTGAATAGTAATAGATTTTCTGTTTGAAATACTGAATTTCTGCACGCCTCTTTTAAGTATACATGTCTGTAACTTTTCCGTCTCCAAGATTTGCTTTTAACATTTTTCTTTTAGCCTCCCAACTTTCTTCGCCTTCATTCCTCCGATTCAGCGAAGATGGGACGTTCTGCAGCGTCAAAGCGATGTGCTCTGATGTTGCTGCTCATCAAGGTGTCTGAATGATCGTCTTTGTTCACAGCTTGATTAGTTTCTAACTACAGAAGGAATTGAAGCATCAAGAGGATGCTTTAATCTCTGAACGCACCATGGAACTTCTCTAGATTGATGTGACAGATGAACTGCATCAGAAAGAAAACAAGAGGGAAAACATAGAGAAGTTAATTGAAACCTATGTTTGTTTTCCTCTAAAGCTTTCTAAAACCCGGCAACCGTTTTATGTCAAAACATTTTATGTATCTAGTATGGTTCCTCTCAGTATAATCATGGGTTGCACTATGAGCTAATCAAGACCACCTTTTAGACCTTTACACCTTTTCCTTAGGGATCCATCAGACTTAAAGAATTAGCTATAATAGGTCTTTAAGCGTCATAATGACCCCTTCCTGACCTACTGTCCTTCATGTCCTTCATTAAAAGGCCATAAAAACCCCTCATTCCATTGATGACCCATCAATTGAGAATCAATTATTTCCTTTCTTGACTAACAATTCATCATTGATACTGCTGATCAGATGTCAGTGTGCTCCTAATGCTCTTGTGTATTTCACCCTCTCCCGTTTGTCAATTCCCCTGAGTATAATCTGTCCCAGAAATGATCTAAATGGCTAAATATTTTACAGGATGCGTCATGATTCTGAGATCAAACAAACCTTTAGGTTATTTAGCAGACACCCTTATCTAGATCAAGTTGCATTTATCTTATTTATACAAGTGAGGAATCGAGTAGGATCTTGCTCAAGGGTGCAGCAGTGGTAACTTGGTGGTTATGGAGTCAAACTGTCAACCTTCCAATCAGTAGTCCAACCTTCATCAGTGAGCTAGCACCAGACATGGTATGAGGGGTCGAGGCAGCTGTTACCCTGTTTCTGACTCTACATCAAGCATATTTTCTGAACATACTAGGAATCAGACCCTGGTCTTTGCACTGAGAAGTGGTGTGGTATGGATCCCCTTAACAAGAACACATCACAGCTAATCAATCCAAACATATCACTATCCTGTTGGGCGTGGCTGACTTCCAACATGACTGTTCATAGATAACACTTTAGACAACAGTGCTCAAGAGACACCATTATGAAACTTCTTTTGGAAGAACATAATTCAGCTATCTGGTAAAGATCAAGATCAGTGGCTTGTGGTCCCAAGTTACGCAAATTTCACCCTTAGTTGTGTTTCGGACCTGGTTTATATTCAGGTTCTTTGCCAACTTTAGGTGTTTATATGATCATTTCAAGAAAAAAGTAATTACTTCCCACTTCCTTTTAGACTCTTGGCACTTCCGGCCAGGCTGAATTGCTTTGTAAGGTGGCTGAAATATCGATCCTGTCATTTCTGGGTGATAAAGAGAGTGCAACGTGATGAGCATAATGACTCCTTTTGTCCCAATTTTTTCCCCCTTTTTTATCGACCGCAAAGGCCAGTTTTCAAAGCATCCGCTTGTCCTGATATCCAGGTGAAAGGAACGGAAATGAAAGTGCAGGGACAGTGTAAATTTTCAGTCTGACGTATGATAAAAGCAGGCAGTTTGATTCGATTCATGTGTTAAATTTTAAAGCATTTCGACTTGGAATTTGAAAGGTCAAATTCCTCCTTTCGCTGCAATGTCATTCTGCATGGAAAATTCATGACTCCCCTTCAAACGACCTTGACCTTATGTTCCGCTCAGGCACGGGCTTTAAATCCTGCTCGTCTTTTCCATTACGAAGAGCCTGTATCACTGCGTCCATTAAAAATCCTGAGCAGGCATCTTGTAAAATTCATTCACCCATCTCAAATCCTGTAATAAAATGGGCTGTGATTTATTAACCATCGAGACCTTGGCCCGTTAAGATCACTCTCTTGTGCTATTATCATTTACGAACTTCAGCTCGAGTTCAGCTAGAGAAGGGAGAAAAGTTGATCGGAAGTGCGCCAGGAGAAAAGTTGGATAAAGATGACTCGATGTCCATTTATGGCTGTTGAATGGAGTCTTCAGGGGGCAGTTTTGCAGACAAATCGTGAGGAATGAACGTGACTGTATCTCTCTGTTGATCATTTCTTCCAGTCAAAGACTATATTTAATTTATTTCAGGCCCCCGGCATTGCACAGGAGAAGCTTTGAGCTATAGCCCAGGAAGCTACTGTATGTCTGCTGAGAAATCATTAGCATCCCGCTAAATCCTGAACTGCTAGATAGGATGAGAGGGGGAGAAAAAAGGTGAAATTAGCTCAGGCAAAATTGCATCAAGCTAACTGTTAGACAGGCTAGGGAGCTTTCAAGTGGCACAATAATTAAATGGTTTTGAGTGGACAAGCTCGGGGACAGAGGAGGAAGAAAAAAAGGGAACACAGCCACTGAAATTACAGCCCATTTATTCCAAGCACACAACCTCCTCACTGAGAGCTACAGTCAGTTCTTGGTAGAGCACTCAAGACTTTTAGACCCAAGTGTATGTCCGAGTGAATTAAAGTCACCATGAAGCCTCTGCCGACCATTAAGACAGAAGAGACACACATGATGCAAGCCCAGAGAAAGCTTTGTTCCTTGGAAAAACTGGATGAGGAAAACCTTCGACTGGAGCTGAGGGCGCTGGAGGATTTGTGTCCTACTTCATATGAGATTTTTTTTTTAAAAGTGTACATAAGTTACATAAGATTTGTAAACAATGTACATGATACAGTTGTTCACTCAGCTTCAACACATTGTACTGTAGAAACAGGAAGTTGCTTCAACAGGATTTCTTCAAGATCCAGAGAAGAGGAAAAAAAAAATTCTATTTGCTGTGTTATTTATATTGTTTTTAATTTTAAACTCAGGAAACAATTATTTGTCAGAAATTGTGATTTTTAATATATTTCTAATATACGTATGCTTCACCATATGTTTCTCTCATGTCCATATAGCATGACTTTGTGGGAAATTATGATTTTAAAGGTGAGGCAGAAGGATAAATAAGGAGCGGGTCATACTACGTGAATATAATTCCAGAATCCTGGTCAGACCTGATTTTATTAATCTACCTAGTGAGAATGCAGTTGATCACAGCATTGATGCTGGTTTAATCCAAAAGGAGTAGCGGGACAAAGCCGGATCGCGGGTGTGTAAATAAAAGCGCCGGCGCTAGATTACTGCTATTTGTCAACGTCGCTGTGTCCTCTGTGCCGTTCTCACGTTCCTGCACACACCTGAGTGCCTGCGATTCCTACAATCAATTTGTCAATAGATTGCGTTTTTGGAATTCAAAACGCACCGATTCGTAGCACGCAAGACCACATTTCATCGACGGAACAATTACAGCACAATATGGAGAGCGTTCGATAATAAATCTTTATGCAGATTAGAATAAAAGAGAGAGCAAAGGTGTATCATTTTTTTTTTGAGGTACAGTAGGTGTCAATGAGAATTTTCGAGTCTGCTGCTTCATTTAGCATAGTCAAAGTATGTAATGATGATTTTACTTTACTTTCTTCACACCTCTGATCTTGTTTTTTGTGACATCTTCAGCTGAGTAGTGATTATAACCTGCAGGATACAGACCTGAAAATGACACCCTTACAGAACAATAAATTAAAGCTTCCTGATGTGTTTTGGATATGATATGCTATATCTAGCTAGTTTTTTCCTTTTAATATAAAGTTTTTGCGATTCTTGCTATTCTTTGCGATTCTTTTTTTCCCAATTTCTTTTTTTTTCTTTTCTTTTTTTCTTTTTTTAATTTCTGATGATTTTTTTAAAATAAAAAACATGTTTTGTTTGTTTGCCTGCTGTGGAAATGTCATACATGGAGAAGATACTGCACGCTGGCTTCTATAGTAACGAGATGTTGTGCCCTCTTGTAATAACGAACACTTAATTGTTGATAATGTTGAGGTTTTCTGTTTGGAGGTGAGAACCATAAATGTAACTATAAATAAATTTAATAAATGTGGTGCATCATTCTTCGATTAAATATTTCAGAATCAAGTGACTCTGCTTCATCACGTTAATCAGTCACTGGTTAATTTCCACTATGTTTCATTAAAAGAGTCCATTAACCGTTACACAATGCATGTTTGGATAGAAATACCCATCTGTGTGTGCGTGTGTGTGATATAATGAGAGCCCCATGCAGTCATGGTGAGGTTATTTGTGTGAATATCGATGGCGCTGATGGATGGAGTTGTCCTGTTCTCATGCTGGACAGCGGAGAAGGTGAAATATGTCCAGCGCTATTCAACCATACATCACTGTGACTGGAATAATCTGTATGATTGACCACTTTACATGACTGGGTTCTTTTAACCTCGGACTAATATGCTCAGACTTCCGATCACATCTAATGAGAATTCACACCCGCGATGAAAATGAAGCTCATGACATCGTCATCGATTACATTGGCCTGATATTCTTACATCCAATCAGTGCTCAGTTCCTTCTAGATAAAAGTAAAGACATCGCTAATAAAAATCAGCAAGTTTTATCTCAAGATCATAAAGTGACTCAATTTTAAATCACATACTAACTATGTACTACTTTTAAGCTGTTGAAGGAAAATCAGGACAGTGAAAAAAGCAGCAGCATGGTTGCTAAAGTCAGATGTTAGCATGATGATTATGTAGACGTTTCAACGTTCATTGCTAGTTTTTGTGACAGAATCAGGTTTTCTACAGGAAAAAGTCAGTTCATGACTTCATGTTGGTGTGATTATTGAGAAATGTAGAAGAAAAAGAGACTTTTGAAGTATTTAATAATAAAACAACTGCTCTTACAATTGGATGTTTATTATGTACAAATTTAAGTTTGTAACATATCCTGCTGGAGCTACAGTAGCTGTGCTGCTTGTATATTTCTGATGCTGTCTTTCTCTGGTATTGCTGCTATTGCTCAGTTTTCTTCTTCGAGCCTTGACCCTCACTTAAAAAAACTCTTAAACCACGTTTACATCCGTCTTCAAACCCCATGAGGCTTTTCAACCTTGAGTTGAATGTCTTCCTGCAGAGATCCTGGTGTGTTAGCAGGCAGTTTAAGAAACAAACATGGTGCTTTATTTCTGTAGTTTTCAGAACAATATGTAAAAAAAAAAAAACATCAAAATGTCACGACGTGAAGGGATTTCCCAGGCCGCCACACACTTGGAGAACTTTTTTGAATCTTTTCATGCAAACTGTTTGAGCGTAACTCTGTGTCCATCACGCATCGTTATATATACTTACTTTCCTTGCTGTGAATCATACAGACTCTGATCCAGGAGCTAGAGCACTTTCTTTCTTTTTTTCCTTTCTCAAGCAGTTGATCCATCACATCCTGGAGTCACCTGGTGAAGGCACACGGTTCGGAGATTAAAACTTCCACCTGACGCTGTTTGTAGTCAGAAACTAATCGAGCTTTGAACAGAGCCGATCATTCAAACACCTCGAGGAGCTGCAACATCTCAGCGATCTGCTCCGGCTCTCCGCCGAGCGTCCATTTTTTTGCTGTGAGAGAAGAGAAGGAAGTCAGGAAGGGTTTTTTGAGCAAAAGCAAATTTTCAGGGGAGAATCAAAGAAGCCTGCATATCTCTAGTGCATTTCAAGCAGGAATCTTTATTGATGTTAGTGGATTTTTTTTCACTGATGAGGTCATCGGGGGTTTGATTTTAGAGCCATCCTGTTTTTAAAATAATCAATACACCACATTGAAAGAATAAAAGATTTAAAGATGTGCTGTTGTAGGAAAATAATCAAGGACAAGGATATGAAGAATGTTACTTGATCCTAATGTAATGTGATCCTTATTCCTCTTTACATTTATTTTTTCATTGAAGAACAAATACGTCATACTTTTTATCTGTTTATAATGTCTGGTGAAATTCAGATGAAAAGACTGTAGACCAAGTGCACATAAATATATATGTCACGGCACGGGAACTTGGGAGCATGGACACAAAACAGGGACAGGGAAGACCCAATTGCGGGGATGACATCCAGCACGATTTATTAACATAACTAAAAGCACGGCAGA
>JAOTRN010000028.1:13573763-13585650 GCA_028566695.1 Bagroides melapterus
CTTTTCTGTCACATGAATTTTGTTCAGTTTTTACCTCTGCCTCATCTACTGTAGGGATTTGTTATGGCTTTTGGCTTTTTTTTTATATGCCAAACAAATACTCCAAAAGTCACATATTTTTGGTCAAAGCCTATCAACTGAGGAGGGTTGAACTATAGGGAACTCTGCCTCAAAGGGAAGTCAGGCCAAGGATGGCTGCAGCATTAATAATCTGCTTTTAAAATATCTCCCTTAATAGCAAATGCTACTGATCAATTACTATAAATATTTCATAAGATGTATAATACTTCATAACAGTTTAACAGTAAAAACAGTATAAATTATGTGCATGATGCCTTATAGAGGATTTCTTCTGGGTACTCTGGTTTCCACCCTTAGTCCAAAGAAGTGTGTTGTTGGTTGATTGGCATCTCTAAATTTTCTGTTTTGTGTGTGTGTGTGTGTGTGTCTGTGTGTGTGTGTAGGTGTTTGTGTACTGTAATGGATTGACCAACTCTCCAGGGTGTCCACCCACCTTGTGCCCAGGTCCCCAGGGACTATGCAGCTCCAGGGTAAGGCAACATTTCAAACTAGTACCTCTTCTCTACTATGGAGTTTTTCAGCATGCTCTTATTGTCTCACTGTTCTGTTCCTGAGAGAGTCTGAGCCATATTTCATTCCCAATTAGACCTCGGACCATTAAGTTCTCACGGACATTACTTGGCACTGTAGATTGTTTCAAGAGTCCCATCGCTAGGAGCTATGTTAAGCGGCTGAGTGCTTTATGAGGCTACACTAGCACAAGACTTGACTAACCTCCAAGATTGGAGTGTCCTCTTTTGATGCCAATTGTGGTTTGACCCTCTGAATGTGGAGCGTATGCTTCTGTTATAGTTTTGTCTCAGATATCTGAAGACAGGAGCCCGTCTATATCAAGTGACCTTTTTAGTGAAGTGCAAAGTTATTATGTCATTGGATTTTGAGAAAAGAGGGAACTCTTTTGGTCCAGACGCTATGAATAAAATTATACTTTTCCTTGGTGAAAATTGCACGTCCTCCTTGACAGGCCCATTGTAATTTGTTCATTGAAGTCTTAAATGCATGAGATTTCTTCGGAGACCTTTCACATTCAGATTTAAATTGCAGATGAAACTTTTGGAAGTGATTTTCGATTATGAAGACTCTCTCATATTCCTGGAGAAGCTCACTTTTAATCATCAGATTATCAGAGCCGGGTCTTGGCTAATGTGAAACGAGATGCAGCTGCTAAGTCTTGCTGGGGGATCGAGGGGGGAATTGTCTACCATGACAAAGTGGCTGTGGTTTTGTGGCCTGTCCGGGTTAGCAGGGTGATTAATCTATTGGCATGGACTGGGTGATTTTAGAGAGGGGGTGGAAGTCTTACCTTTGTGGGCTCTGGTCTGCAGATCTGACAGTCATTTGGAGTTTTCACACTTAAAACATCAGTCATAATCCCAACACCTTCAGAAGTAATGTTTGCGCATTTTAGCCTTCAAATTGTATTTCATCAGGCTGTAGTGACATTTGCAACAGAATGTGAAAGGAAATGAGTGGAATTTCCCTTTTACTTACTTGACCTTGGGTAGATTACATGCATTTTTGCTGGACTATATTCTCTGCCATTCTTCTGCTTCCCAAATTCCCGACCATTTCCCGCCTCCTTTACCAGCTCATTTCATTCTTGACTAATTTTAATACTCATTGTTGCTTTATCAAGCTAATGTTCATCATGCTAAATCAGGTGCAAAGAAAAGCATGTGTGTGTCACAGGAAAATAATCACCATGGTCTCATCCTCTTTCCCTGTAATGGATCAGCTTCTATTTACCCATAAAGCATCAACTGTAGATTTCTAATTAATGTCCTGTAGTGCCAAATATCATTTGCTGGGAATGGTACAAAGCCCTGCCCTATTCTCCATTTTCCCATTAATGTATCAGCTTCTATTCAGACACAAGTCCTTGCTATCATTTCTAGTGACTAGCACAAGGCATTGCATCAGTTAGATGAAGTTTCTGCTTTCTTGCCAACGTTTTAGCATCTGTTTACACAGGATTCCAGGGAAGCTTATTAGTCCACCTCATTCTTCCTGGGATTTTGAGTGATTGAAACAATTTTTTTAAAAAATCTCCTGAACACTAAAGCATTGAAGAGTTTGATTTATAATTATGTGATGCTCTAACCCTTTTAATCATTGCTAGCATTGCTTTCCATTTTAAAATATTGGTCACATTTACTAATTGCTAGCTACGTTAGCATTCTTCACACAGACAAGACCAATTGTAGTGGGAAGCTACGATTGTTTAAGTATTATAAGAAAACTTTTAGTCATTAGCAGCTAATTTAGTGCTGAACTGTTCCAAATGTGAAGTAAAATTGACTGGTCTGAGGCAAGAGAAGGCTAGCCAGAGTCAAAAGCCTTTTGGTAATGTTCTCTAAATGCCAGGCTTTCCAGTGGCATTAACAATTTATTCATCACTAGTCACTACTGAGTTGTGTTGCTGCTGGAGTAGGTTCAAATTTGGGAAAATGGGCAGCGAGGAAAAGAACAGCAAGAGAAGAGAGAGATCACTAATCCGACCTATGGCCCTGGCACATCATCATAAGGGCTAATTCTGTTAGATCCTGCCTCAGAGCGGGACTCTCCAAGCGCCATGCTTCTTTATCCGGTCCGTATCATTCGCAGTCATGTTCCTCACACACTGTAGACTCTCAATTAACTCGTCCCCAGACTGCCTTCTTGTGTGTGTTAGAGGACTGCTGAGCGTGATGGGTCAGGAAAGATTAGCTGTGATTTATTCTCCCTTCCCACATTGCCATGTCCTTAAAGATGATTCCTTTTTTCTTTCTTTCTTTCTTTCTTTCTGTTTTTTTTTTTTTTTCAAAAAAACAGGCCAGTCCACAATCGCTTCTCCATTTGTATTCACTTTAGCGTTTTTCCTCTGATGCCGAGGATGGCGTGAAAAATGAAATTGAGACGCTTAAGAGACCGGGATCAATAATAATTGGGCTCTGTTTCTAAAACAGTGGAGATGGAGTGTCTCTTCGGCTCCCACCTGCTGTGTCCCATTTATAAAGCACCTAGCTGGGAAGATTCTTAAGGAGTTGTTTTAGAGTTGTGTGAGCAGAGTGATCAATTATCTCACACTCTCTTTGTAGGATGTAAACCAATGTGCTTTAGTAAGCAATAAACCCCAGTTTTGATAAAGTTATAGTGGATATAATGTATTTCTCTCCCTCTTACACACACATTTTACAGAGATCAATTTTAATATCCTTCACTTTACAAACAAGTACACGTACATATGTGTCTTACATAACAACATTTGTAGATCCCTTTACACACAGCTAAATTTTAATATCCTTTTACTTTAAATACACACAAATAACAGCTTACTTTACACACACGTGTGCACACACACCCACACACACACAGAGCTAAATTTTAATATCCCTTTACTTTACACACACGCACGCACACGCACACATGCACACACACACACACACACACATGTGCCTACATTTTAATATTCCTTTACTTTACACGCACACACAGCCAAATTTTAATATCCCTTTACTTTACACACACACGCACACACACACAGCTAAATTTTAATATCCCTTTACTTTACACACGCACGCACACACACAGCTAAATTTTAATATCCCATTACTTTAATTTACAGAGAGAGAGAGAGAAAGAGAGAGTGAGAGAGCGAGAGAGAGCTACACTTTAATACCCCTTTACAAATATCCCTTTACTTCACACACACACACACACACACACACACACACACAGCTAATTCTCTAATTCTCTTCACTTTAGTTTACACATACACACTTTTTTACACAACTAAATTTTAATATCCCTTTTTTTACAGAACTGAGTTTAATATACTTGTACATATTTGCACTTTCATACATCATTGAATTTTATCTCTTTATGCAACCTACACATGCACATGCATGCTGAATTTTAATATCCCATTACGTATTCTACACACACTTTCTTTCTTTTTCCTTTGTCTTATGTTTTTTCTTTTTTAACAGAACTGAATTTTAATATCTCTTCACGTATCCTACACACGCACTCTAAGCGTGGATTAAACATATTGATCTATTATTCCGAAGATGCAAATCAGACAATGCAGAATCTAAAGCGCACAAATAACATTAAAGTCGAGAAAATGAAAAGGTCAACACAGAACAAGGCCCGAGGCAAAGTCAATGTTTTTTTTTTTTTTTAATCATTTTCTGCTTGTGTAGCTTTCTAAACGAAATATGAATACGGCTCTAGTGAAAATGGCCATTTGGAATGTAACGTGTTGAAAGCGTTCGCAGTACTGCGTCTTTCTCTACGTGATCTTGAACCACCCACGTAGAGCGTTAAACAGAGAACATATGCAAAGAAAATCGGAAATTTAGCTTCAACTCGATGTTTGCTTTGGCTGCAAACCAAGAATGATTCTTGTGGAAGGTCACATAATCCAACATGGTTATTTTTCTTTCACTTTTATTAGAAAAGATACTTTTCCATACAACACCATCATAACTTCATAATGACTGATGTTTGTCAGATAGATAAATAGATGGAGAGATAAAAAAAAATGAAGGTGTTTCTGTACTAGATAATTACATTAAGTTCACCTGTTTGTGTTCACATTTCAACCTCCTTTGTCTCTATGTCCTCTCTGCTCTTCCTACAGTACTCTTTCTCCGTCTCGATATTGTCCTTATTGTGTATGATCTCTATCATGGAGGATGATGAAGAAATTAGGATTTGCATTAATAGCACTTTAAGTTACACTAATAATAAGCACTTCATTCTTTTTATTTTTTAATTTGATTTTTTAAGTAATAGGGGTCTAATACTATGAGTTCTGTTGTTTCTCTTCTAGTCCTGTAAAGAGACTTGATTATCCTACTACAGTATGTTCGCCTGTTCTGTGTTATACACGTTCGGGTTCTTCCTATTCCTCGTCGCTGAGAATTTTTTCATTATTTCTTGACATTCTGAACCTTATTTTCTGTTTCACTTCCCGATTTTGGTTTCATTTACCCTGAACGTCTACATGTACTCGGAGCATGAGATTTGTATTTGACCTAATAACTGTAAACCTGAGTTTACTGATGAACCTCTTACTGATAAATAGTTATTCTGTTCATTTTCTGCTTCCTATTTTAAGTAGAGATGACCTTAAATGAATTACTGTATATTAGCAGTGTGATTGTTAATTATTTCATTAAGGAAAATGGTTGAGTCAACACATTCAGGCTTTGGGCCAGGAACCACTGATCACACTGCTTGCTTTGCTCATGGCCGGTTTGTACCCTGAAGCCTTGTAAAGCTTTATTATCTCAACTTCACATTCTTCTAGCATATCTCTTCCAACTGTTATAAATAATTTAAAAAACAGCATACTGTTTCCTGGTGGCTTGGCGCCACAGTGTTGGTAATCCAATGACTTTTATTTCTTTATTTTTATTTTAGTTTACTGTTATATGAAGCAGTGTTTTGGATTTGTGTGTGTGTGTAATTGTGTACATGAAATCTAACTCTCTGTAATTGCTTTCTTTGCAAACTCACCAACTTTCAAGGTAAAAACGGAAGGAGAAAAAAAAAAAAAAAGAACAAATCTGGCTATAATATTCCATCAGGAAGCACAATCCGAGAGAAATCCTGACAGAGATCTCAAAATCGGAGACAGATATTGACGTGTCCTTGGGTTACCCCTAAGTGCTGACTATCGTTTTGCCACTTTGGGTCCAGGTCTAGGAGCGTTGCCAGATATTCAGGAGGATGTTTTGCTCCGGGGAAGAAAGCTGATCCCACGCTTTTTGTCATCCCGACAAAGAGACATTCAAAGCTGTTAACTTACTTAGCAATGGATAGCCCATTGACCAAGGTCTCAATTATCTCCATGATTAGTGAGCTACGCAGTACTGATAGAGAATGGAGACCCAAAAACCCTTCTTGTTGCTTGGGGATCGTCCTGATGGCAGGAGGGAATGTTAATAAGACACGAGGGAACGGGATAGCCGTAAAGGTTTTAGGGAAGAAAATATTTGCCTGCTTTTTTGCGATTTCTTTCTAAATAGGTCATCTTGACCCGAAGTGAACATGAGGGTTTCAAACTGCTCTTGGACTGTGCCATATGGAGTACCTGTCCACACTCGATGTTCCCTCTGTGTCAGGAATTTAATATTAAGCTGCCTGCTGGCTGTTTACCAGATGGTGCAGCGAAACCCTGCGCAACGAGCGGCTTGAGACGAATATTCATGATGAAGGCATGCACTCCGGCTGATGCGTCCTCCACTAAATTTTCTGACTACAAGACAAGGGGAAGTGGCTTGCTTTACCTCAGGCAATGAAAGTTGAGACTTTATTAGTTGGACGCTGTCACTTTCACCTTCCCTTATTCCTGAAGTCGATAAACATCACCTTGTACGTAACCTTACACACATTTTTTATGATCGCTTTCCAAGCCTGTAATCAATACAAGTCATTTCTACTTCCACTAACAGACACATATTATAAATGAGTACGAATGCTATATCAACCATACATTAATCTGTCTTTAAGGCCCACTCTGTTAGATGTTGTGTTACAGATATAAAGTAAATTCATTTTAAGCATTACATTTTTGTTATTCTGTTTCTGAAATTCTGGGAAAACACTTTGCGACAATGTAAATTGTTAAAAGCTCTATACAAATGAATTGAATTGAATTGAAATGAATTGAACGCTGAATGAGATTTAAAGCTACACCACATCCTGCAAGTACTGTAGCACTTTAGTTTTTTTTTTCCTGAATATTATGTTCATTAGAAATTCCACCCTCGACCGTTGAACCTTCTGTAAAGTTTCCGCTTGGCAAAGTTGTGTTGTAGTTACACAGCAGAGGCGAACTGGGGCTGTCAAACTGGGAGAAACTTTTCCTCCTCCAGCTAATTGTTAATTAACTTCCAGAAGAAGTCAGAAGCCATGTTGGGAACTTTTATATGGAGGGAACATTTCTAATCAAAGTGGTACAATGGAATGTATGTAATGAAAGTCATTTCAACAACTTGGAAATATCACAGCTTAATACATCACTGCATTAATCTGTCATGGAAAACAATCACAACATAGTTTACACAGTTTCATGGGTTTTTTCCCCCATGATTTTTATATATAACATTTTTCACCTATGAGTTTAAATTTTTTTTTTTTTGCATGTGTATTTTTAACTTATTTTCTTTAGTTTTAATGTAGCCACCGTTAATTGATTCACTTGTTTTGTTTTTCAGATTTGTCACATTCGCTATGGACGTTTTTTCATTTCTCACATGATTAACATCACATACTGAAGAACATGTGATCAGATAGTAATCCCATGATCACATATGTTTATAGACCACTGTCATTAATCAGTACTCTAACATTAAACACAAGAGTAAAAGCACAGAGTTTATGAGTACAGCATTTTAAAGTAGACAGAGCGATCAGTTTCTACCATATAAACCACCGGGAATAAGAGAACCCATGAGGCTAGAGGATGTAAACAAACAGTATTTATTTGGGCTTCAGTTCTCAGAGTTATAATCTATAATAGTAATCAAAGCAGCAACAGTGACTGTAAACCCAGGCCTGATCAATTATCATTGACCCTCAGAGGTTGAGGCTTTCTTCTGCCTGTTTTAGGCACAGATATTTAATGGTCCATAAAAATTCCCCATTTGAAACATATATGTGTTGTTTTATATTGGTTTTTTTCGTTATTGTTATTGTTGTTGTTTTTTTCCCGGAACAGATGGATCGATGGCACGCAAACATGTGGCTCATGACACGACGTCGGAACTGAACTCCAAAATAAATGATTAATCTTGTTGACAAGATGTTGATAGGACCACTAATATCTAGTTTATAATCCTAAAAAAATAAAAATTTGCTCTGTAAAACAGCTATTATTAAAGTTAATATTTTGGATTGAAAATACTTTGCTCCTCTAAAATATTTCCTAATTTACTACACAATTTACTCCAGGATGTGATCTTTCACCTCACAGGCTATTGTATATCCCAGGAAACTTAACCTAAAGCCAAAAACTATGCAACAACATTCGCTACCCAGTAAAGCAATACTAAAAAGAATAAAAAACCAACACAACCTCTAGTTCTGCTATTACTAAAATCAATACATTAGCTTTTATCATTACGAAATGTACAAGTTGCTTTTCTTTCATTATTAAAATCACTGATGTTTATGTATTATGTAGGAATTAAACATGTGGGTATTTGCAGTTAAGAGAAAAATGATCTACGACTAATCATTAGGTTATATATTTTCCAATAAATTAAATTCTGATATTATATAAATACATTTCTATATTTTATGATGTTTTATTTCTCTTATACCAATTATAATTTTTGTTATTTAAGTAAGAATTACATTTCTTACTTTTACGATACAGTATATTTAGATTTAACGTTTAACGGAAGCATTAGATTATTGGTCTCATTTACGTAACAGTCCCGTTAAACAGTCGTTAAATGTTGAACAAGCCAAACGAATGTCGTTTAAATCTGGTTGTCTTGTTTGTTAGTCGTCTTAGCAGTACTGCCAAGTTTAGCTGACTAGGGGACTAGCTGACTAATCCCAGGCAGGCAGGAACGTTAGGATAGTTCTGCTCTAATGCTAGAAGGGAATGATCAATAGAACTAAAAGAAAATAAATACTTGAAAAGGAATTAAAAAAAATGTTGAGTCACTCAGCTAAACATTGTGCTTACGTAGATGGCGCAGAAAAAAAGCAGACTAATTACACATTTCTTCAGCCTAACACATGCCTATAATCGAGCACAGAAATTTCAACGATGCCCTGAATGGCAAAACAATTAACCCCTGCTGATAATTAACACCTAGCCGTCCGCATCAACGTCTCCTGAAAAGATTTTTTTCCCCTCTGTTCGTGATCGATTTTCCACAGTTAGGATTGTTACATTTACAATTAAGACTTTTTTTTTTTTTAAAGATAATGGTTCATTTTAATAGCAGAATGTTTCAGATTTATTCTCTTTCTGCTTTCATGAATTTTTTTAGCTTTTCAGTCTCATGAGATGCAAAGCTATACATGTAATGTGGTTTGTCCAACAATTTGTGCATTTCAAATTGGGGTTTTTACTCTATTGTGTTTGAACAAAGATCATTTTTTTTTTTTTATAGCATGACAAAAAAAACCAATTGTACTCATTTGCATCTGCTACTAAATTTAAAATAAAAAAAAAATCAGAATATTTTTATTTTCAAAGGAAGTAAATTCTATACTTGAAAATATAAGTGTTTAATATCCAATCTTCTACTCTTTCTGGTTAAATGACCCTCTGGCAGAAAATATACTGACTTTCTAAATTTCACTATGCACTTCACTATTATTTAAAAAAAAAAAAACTTCAAAAAACAAAAACAGTTCCTTCAGGATTTTGTATTTCTTGGAGAAAAAACACACAAAAACTTCAAAATTCAAACTTTAAAGTGCTAGTAGTGTCCACTTTTCATCAGTAAGTTGAGCTTTTTTATTAGAAGAATAAACGCTCTAGATATAACAACGTTACGCCATTTTGTGCAGCAACAAAATAACGATTCAGTAAAGAATAATTTCTTCCATCTATGTTTTCTGTGCTGTTTAGTTTACTGGACCAACATCAGTCAGTTCATGAGAGGAAACATTTTCCCCCTATAAAGAGGGAGAATGCTGGAATTTTGTTATAGAAATTGTGAAAAAAAAACAAATTTCTTTTTGAATAAAAGCAGGTATTGGAAGAAGAGCTAGACAGCATTCAGAGGAAGAAAATAAGGGCTTCAGTTTGCTTGGCAACAAGAGCAGGGAGAAAAACCACAGCACGGTCCCTTTATCACGATTTCTCGCCCCATGAATGGAGCTGAGGATCTCTGTAGGATGTGTGTGTGTATGTGACATGAGTGAGTATGTGTGGGTGATGAGTGTGTCTCAGACAGCTTTACAAAGTGTGATGGAAAGCAGGAACCTTGACACTATGCCTCAGGGCACTTTTTTTGGACATTTTTCCATTATTCATACTTGGATTTCAAATATGAATGGGAATTTGGCATTTTATGTTTGTCATATAAAAATAAATAATAAAAAAACATTGTTATTTTAAAAAACAACAGAAAATGTCAATTATTTTTTTTAATGCTTAGAAAATACAAAATATACTTGAAGGAGTGACAAAATATGCTTCATGCAGGTTGTAATGTACGGCCAAAAATAATCACATGACCTCTAGTTTATTTTATTAGTAGGCCAAGTTCCATTATTATTTTAGATATTTTTTTCATATAGGTTATATAACTTATATAATATAGTAATTTTGAGAAATTGAGTCATTTCTTTAAAAAAAATACGCAAAATAAATAAAAAATTGTTTACATGGAGATTAAACTTTATATAAAGCACTAATCTTTACATGCCCATTATATGCTTGTAACCTGCATGTATTGATCCCATGATAATGGTGAGTGTCTGTTATCTTGTACATGAGGAAGAGGGCAGATTGGTCTTTTCTGGACTGTGTTACACTGCTCCTGATTATAAGAGATTTCGATAATGAGTCAACATTTGCATATCTCACAGCATTCTTAAGATCCATTACAATATATCTTTACTGTCTTGTTAGACTTTAAGTAAGACCGCACATATTCCCTTTCTACACGCTGAAGTTTCACCTGAAATCAGACAAATTGTTCATGCCTTCAGGCATCATCCTGATAATCAAATGCAAGTGCGTACAAACATCCCACTGAACAGTATCCAACTTTCTATCCTGTTTGCCTCACTGTTTCCATGAACCGTAATTGTTTTAGGAAAAAAAAAAGCAACTGCCTGAATGTTCTTCTTTGCATAATTGGGTTTACAGAAAATATCTTGTGTTCCTATGGCCTATAAAATGTGAGTCATGTTAACCATTTGAATTTGAATTCTTCCTTCCCCACACGTAATATCTCCTCCACACCTTATTGTGTGTTAGATATGCAAAAGAAATAGTTGTTCTCTCTCTCTCTCTCTCTCTCTCTCTGTCTCTCTGTGTGTGTGTGTGTGTGTGTGTTGGAGCTGAAGTAAAGGTGATTACAGTATAGTAAATGGACTTCAGTCATGAATATACTTCATGGATTGTATAATAGTGGAGAACACTTGCACTTAAAGAAAAATAATTAATATCTTTAAAACTTTGAAGTCATTCCTGAACTATTGCTATAATGCATGTGTTCTGTTTGAAGGCGAGAATATTACAAAAGGAAATGATTAACGTTCATAGCGGGGCTTTTTTTTTTATGCACTTTCTCCATAAAGCAAACTAGGTTTCCAGGTAGGATTGTAAGTTCTTTAAAATCATCTCCCTAATTGCAGAAATGACCTGACTTCACTGTAATACTGTAACCTTACAGTACTATATACAGCTTCTTTATTAACATAAAATGTAGTGTATATGTTAGTGACAGCATTTTTATGTACCTTTTTTGAATGTGGAAATGTATTTTTTTCATGAAATTTTTAATTCTTACAATTTAAAATTGGCAAGGCAATTAGAAAATCGTATTGATTGTATTAGTTAGGCAATAACAAAGCTGGAAAACAACTTACCAGCTGGCTTACCAGCTTGACCAGCTTGCCCGTGTTTTGGCAGGTGGTAACTAATATTTTTCATGGAAATATAATAACAAGTGTTCTTTATTTACAAGTTTTTGTTTTTTTTTTAATTTTGAGTCCCACAAAACAATTTCTGAATAGAATAATGTAGTACAGTACAGTTCCCAAAGATATCTGTGAAATGTCTTGGGTGTGGTGATTTGATTACATATGTTGACTAATTTCCTTTTGAATTAGGGAG
>JAOTRN010000028.1:13630492-13642893 GCA_028566695.1 Bagroides melapterus
CACAATGCACAAATGGAGTTGTGTACAGTGCTTCTTGTACCTGGAGGCATGATATTTCCGTCCACTGTGTAACAGTGATTTGTTGGAAATAAAAAAAAAAAAATGTTATTTCACTATAGCTTTCACTAGAGAGCCTGGCACTTTCGCTAGTAAAGGTGACCAAGAGACACTTACTTTCACAGGAAGAAGCTTAGTGAATGTGTGCAATAGACAGACCTTTTCCTGAAGTTTCTCAGACAGTACGTGAGATTTTCTTATTATAGTCCTCACTAGGGGATTGGGGAAGGGGCTAGATATTCACACACAAGAAACGGCATGAACCACGACTCCATGTGTTAGTTCTGATTGTTGTACTTGATATACAAGGCACATTAATATTTACACTTTGTACTTACTTATTGTACCTGACTGTATGAAAATATTGTGGTGTTTGATTTATTCTTTTGCATGGAGGTCTGATTTTCCAAATATATGATGCAGTGTTGTGCCTGAGTAAGACAAATAGCTTTTCACCAACACCTGAACGCTTAGCTGATTCTTTCCACTGTCCATCTGTCTGAACGTCAGTCTAACTGTCAGCACCCCGACTTGTTCATTCGGGAAGATTCACGAGGCTCGTCCTAGCTGCCGTGAGAGATCAACGCGAACATTTCTCCAAAGATCCATTGCATCGGACTCATAATTACACCTATTAATTAAATATCCAGAAAACCCGGCGCGTTTTTTTTTTTATTAAAGCGTGATAGAGAATATTAGCACTGATAAGACGAGGAGTCTTCCGTGCTTTGCTTTGTTGATTAGCATATCATAATTAGTCACGGTCCATTGGCCTGCCTGATAGATTCATTAGAGGCGAGGCATGCTGAAAGGCCATTAAGTGGCTGATAGTTAAGCAACCATCACGTTTAGCAGCAGCGTCTCAATAGCATTTATAACCTCATCAGTCTCGTGTAGGATTTCACCATTAAACTGATTCATTCCCATTTAGAAAAAGAGTACATTTTAATAGTTCTGCCTGTAGTATATAATTTATTGTGCATTCTTGTTAGTACTCGTTGAAATACGTGACACACATGAAACTGGAAGCCACTCTGCATGTACACCCTTGACATATCTTAGTATTAGAAATTGTCGATGATGCATATAAGTCCACTTCCTAAGAAAGGAGCTCACTCTTATTTATTTCCCCTAATAAGATCCAACGCACGCAGACCTGCTAACAAGATTGTGGTTTTATCTGTCTGAATTATTGATGCTGGCTTTAGAGTGACAGTTCACAGAGCAGGCCGTAAAAAATAAAGTTAGGTTTGCACAGATCTCTGTCAGGCTTTAGCACAGCCTCATTTAGCTCATTTGATTTACGCCACTTAATTTGTTCACAGAATACATAGCTGCGCTCGGATGGTGCAGCTCTTACAATGGCTTGATATCTCCATTTTTTTTTCGTTTCTTTTGTCAGTAAAGTGGCAGGAACTGAAGTCACAGGCAGTTAATTGATTGCCAGCTTAATTTTTTCTAACTTGGTTTCACTGGGACTGCTTTTTAATGCAGCGGACTGCTTTCCAACATTTTTTTTTTTTGGCTATGAAAATTTAATGACAAATTGAGAAACAACATTGTCTCTCTAAATTATTCAAAACGTGTTCCAAAGTGTGTAATTTCCAATTAAGCTTCTCCAGACAAGGACTTGGACAAAAATAATTGAACCCATCATGCATTAAATAATTCATTGAGACCCTAGACATACAATTATGATATAATCAGAGGCGGTGAACGCATGAGGTTTAATACCTCGCTGCTGTTTCTTTTTTTTCTGGCTTTAATGGAGGCGTCTTTTTTCTTGCCCGCCGTCCCAAGCTCATAAGTCAGTGAGAGATCGCTGCCAGCTAGCGCCACGCTGTTTGTGCTTTATTTATGTATTTTCATCACGCTCCTGCGAGAACTTGCAGCATGGCAGCCCCCAAGCTAAAACACCACCTCGCCCTCGCTCCCAACAAGTAGATTTAGCTTGGTCTGCATCGCTTCTGACTTACAGTGCCCGTTTTTCATCAGGCGTAGTCAGGAAAATGGTGAAAGAGGCCCCTCTTTAGCACCATTTTTTCATGTCTGTGAGTCATATTACATAAGGAACTAGGGCTCAATTTAAGAAACACCCTCGCAACGAAAGTGAATGTACTATAACGCTGGGAGAGCAGTGCATGCTAAAACTTTATGGCCTAGAGCTAAGCAAACTGTTAACTGACTAGCTGAGTGACACTAATAATTTCAATATTAAGTGAACTACATAATGGGACAAAGGTTGTTTTGAAAACATACAGAGTACTGGTATTTTACAGCGCAGCCTAGTAAGGACCTTCCGACGACAGCCAAGCAATCTTCAGCTAATTACTTTTCTAAAGCCACACTTCTGCATTTAACACCTGAGCTTTCAGAGGAATCTATGTCCATCAAAGTTTTTGAAGAGGCACACGAGTACAAGAAGTGTGATACCGGTGTCTGGACCGTTGTAAAGCGCTGTCTCCCTCTTATCTTTTAATGAAAATCATAAGTCAGACTCAGGCTTGTAAATGACCTGCGGTTCATAAATGCACTTTATTGTGAGACTGTCACTTGATGGGCATGGAAATGGTGCCAATTATTTTTTTTGCCCAGTCAAAACACACTAATTCAGGCCAGCTCACGTTTCGAATGCATTGGCTGTGAATACAGCTGCTGGACAGTTATGTAACAGCTATTAGTGTTTTAGCTTTATTAACTTTGGCACTATAAAATATATAAAGCGAAGCACCATTCTCCTTAATTGATATGATAAACAAGGGGGGATATCTCATAGCTGATATAACAATTGACAAAATTGAATATTACATATTATTCATTCAAGAACTACCAAAGAAAGGGGGATATGTCAAAAAATGAATGACAATATTCCATAAGAGACGAACCAAATGACAAATGGTGGGATTTACCAAAAGACATGTTGTGTTCCAAATGATATATGCCAATTGAAACGGGGTATTCTGTATGGAAATATATCATAACAATAGAATTGTAATATTCATTTTAAGAGAGATTAACAAAATGGGATATATTTCATATGGAGTATCACCCAACATCATTTGGTACATGTTGAATGGAATATCACATTCACACACATTTGTATGGTATTCGCATACGGAATATCCAACTTCATTTGTTAAACAAAATGATTTAGGGTGTCATACCATATGAGCTGTACCCAATGATGTAATGTGATATTCCATATAAGATACACTAAAAGAAGGGGGTATTACATATGGGGTATACCAAATGATGATGGCAGATGTTCGTAAAAGGATATACCAAATGACCAATTCATATATTGCACCTTTTTCTTACAGAATTTCTTGATACAGTAAACAGCATTCACTGATACCCCCTTTGATCCAGGTATTTCTTTTTTCTTCAATATTTGACATTTTTTTAAAATATTATTATTATTATTTAACACCTCATGGTTTGTCAGATATCTTTGATTCATTATAGCATTTAAGCCTTGTGTCCATCCTTCTCACGCTATGCGTTCAGGCTTGAGCTGGACTGGATTTAATTGAATCCAATTGCTGCATGGTAATGATATACAGCATGGAGAACATCTCCTCCACCTGTGCTGTAATAACTGACGTGTGCGAGTGGGAAAAGCGAAGCCGAGGCGTTGTTATACACTGCATTAACTCTGGGTACAGCGAACAGCAGGGGAGAAAATACATATGGAAATATATCAACATCATTGAACTTTTATGCTCTTTTGCAATTCACGGCTCTCGCAGAGAGGATGTGGGTGACGATGGAGCCAGTCTGACGAGCCTAATGAATTTTTATTGCTTAGGGCCATAAGGCAAAGGCAAAAGGCTCTGTCTTTTGCTCTGATTTTTCCACCTGTCTGAAACGAGCTCAGTTGCTCTTTTCCGATATTTCCTCCGATGCTCTTTGTTATTTGGATGCAGAAAAAAGTTGTAATGACTAATCAAAGTGTAGGCTGTGTGTAGTGTAGGCTTTTTTTTTTTGATACAGCCTCACTGTTCCTTTCTGATAAGCATGTTGACAGATAATAAAAATGAAATGGGGTTTTGAAATGAAGACCAATATATGAGGCTAAGCTGCTTTCTCTGATATAGAAATCTTCCAATAGTCAGATACCTGGGTTGTGTTCTCTTACAGTCTTGAGCAGCAAGATGTGAGCCATCCGTCTGAATCACCGTATTGCCCATATGCCTGAAAAACTCCCAACAAACTGCGACACCCTGCATGTACAAAGCGTCTCGCCGCATATTGTATGGATGCGGAGCGGAATAATTCACAGCCAGCTCACTGAAGTGGCTCTAAGCTTGGCGATAGAAGCGCTATATTTGTCATTTCCTACGGTTCTCTAGGGCTCGTTTCAGGGCCTTTACTGATCCGTGACATATTCTCCCTGATTGACCAGCTGCTCGGACATCGAAAGCAATGAATAACTAATGAAGCCGGGAACCTGATTTGCCATGGAAAAAAAGAAGCATACGAGCGTTTCTTCCCCTATTAGATGATGTTTTGCAATAGCAGGATGCCCGTGCATGTCAATAAAATTCCACCTTTTGCTGGAGCACACTTTTTGCTAGAGGTGTGTCACTTCAAAGCTGAGGGCACCTTCAATTCAGAAGGAGGGAGGAGAAGAGAAAAGAAAAAAATCCCTGGAAGAGAATCTGAATATCTGGATAGCTAATTTGTGTGCATTATATACATAATGTCTACATAATGGGGATTTATGTTCCCAGCCTCCTCCTGATTGCAGAAGGAAAACAGTTTTCATTTCCTGCTAGGTATTTAGAAGAAGGCGATAGAATAGATGCGGCTCTGCCAGGCCATAGCTTATGTGGATAAATGAATTTACTGCTCTGAATTACTTTTTTCAAAACTGATTCACTCTGGTTTAAAAATTAAAATTCAGCCCTCTCTCTCTCTCTCTCTCTCTCTCTCTCTCTCTCTCTCTCATATATATATATATATATATAGTCCAAGCAGGCTGTTTGTTTTGTTAGCTCGAGCCTTAGGGGATTAGAGAGAGAGAGAGACTAGGAGGAAGAGTGAGAGGGATCAGGAGCGAGAGAATGAAAAATGCATTACATATTGTGACATGTTTTAGCTCGGAGAGGTATAGGATGTGAGAAGAGCCCAGGGAATTGAACGGGAGAACTCAATAGAGAAACATGGCACCCAGTAAAGTGCTACAAACATAGCCATACGTGCCGTTTGCGTGATAAATCTCCAATTGAATCGGCTCCCAGCTGAAGGAAGGCCTGGAGCTGGGCCAGCTGGGATGGCGCTCTCAGTACAACTCAAAGCACTTCTGTAATGAGTGAGCTATTCTTGAGAGAGAGAAAGATGATGATAATGATGATGATGACGATGGGGACGATGATGAAATGTATGCAAGACACATTCAGTGTATCAGAGTGACAGCTGATGGACAGAATGTGTTTGTTTTGTTGAGACAGATTTTTTCCCCTCTGTAAATAAAGGAGCTCATGAATCTTACATCAGCACATGGACAGTTGTCAGTACAGCCTCTCTCTCCTCTTTCTCTCTCTCTCTGTCTCTCTCTCTCTCTCTCTTTCTGTCTTCCCGATGTGTGACCAGACAAGCAGCAGGCCCCAGTAACTTGGGGACAGCCTGATTTGGAACCACCAAATTAAATGGCCATGCTTGGATTTATTATTTTCCCCTGATATGACAATGCCTGACGTTTTAAGATTTTCTTTATCTTTAGACAGTAATTTACTGTGGTATGTTTGAGATACAGCTTCCACTCTTTGTGGCATTTGAACAAGTGTAGTGTGGTGCCAAGCTGGACACTTTTGCAAGGAGACGATGGAGAGCATAATTACTTTAACATTACTTATTTGCTCAGAAATATGTCTTAGCAAAACATGCTGTACAAGAGATACACAAAGAGGTATGCACCACTGTATCCCAAACACACAACGAAGCGATAATATGAGATGAGAATACAACGCAAAATCTCTCTCCACTTTAAATCCTCCTCTAGGGCTCTCAAACTTCAATTCTATGATTAAAAACCTGCTTCCTTTTTTTAGCCCAGATAATTGAGCTGGAGTTTCCATGCTTGAGGAGGGCACTGCTAAAGGTTCTCAGCTGTTTTCTCTTAGTCTTTCTAGACCAGCATTGTGCTTCATGGTCAACTTTTACACTTACTTCATTTAGCTTACACTTTTCTCCAAAGCAGCTGGCAGTTTAGACAGACTATAGCTGAACAGCTGGTACGTTGAGGGCCTTGCTCAAGGACCAAGCAGTGGAAGCTGTCCAGTATTGGGATTTGAACACATGACCTTCCACCACCGATGCTGTAACCCAGTGGTTCAATATTAATGTCTTAACCAAGAAGGGAAACCCAATGCCATAACCTAATGGGGTAACCTTATTCTTTAACCCTGTTGGGTAACACAGTGACTTAACCTAGTGAGGTAACCCTATGCCTTAAGCCATTGATGTAGTCCACTGCTTTATCCCAGTAGCCTAAATCAAATGGGTTAAAACAATGTCAAAGCCCAAAGGCTGTAACACAGTGGCTTAAATCAATAGGAAATTCTATGCCTTAATCCATTGGGGTAATCAGATCCCTTAACTCAATGACGTAACCCAAAGCCATAACCCCATGGGGTAATCCAGTGCCTTAATACTTTACATAATTGGATTTGTGTGATTAACCAATCGAGCGTATTGGTGATGTGAAATTCAGTAACAGTAAAAAAAGGAAAAAACCTCATTGAATGTTCATTGAATGAATGTTGATGTAATATAAAATGAATTCAAAACTCAGTCATGTGTGAAGCCTTTTGCCTAAATGTGTTCATTTTTGTTTTTGAATCACTGAAGCAAGATTACATCACGATTTTAAGCGAGGAAATAGAGGAATGATTGCCAACAGTGGTGGCTGGGAAGCAAAATGTAATAAATGCCCATCTTCACGTCAGGCTGTAGCGATCTCGCCACTGCTGCACAAACATCCGTCATTGCACCCTCACTTATCCGCAGGCCGGAGAGGCAGACGAGCCAGATTTGTGGTGAGCGTGAGCGAACACTCGCTGAAGAATGTAATTACTAGAACTGACCGCCGCTCTGTGGCCCGTCTAGATGTTCAGGCTCATTTTCGCATGTGATGCTGACACTGCAGTGTCCATACAGACAAACCCAGCAGCACTGCAGGAGGAAAAAAAATCCAAATGATGCCTGTCTTTTTTTACATGCTGAAGGAGCCAGAAGTCTGGGAGGAAGCAGAATAACAGGCAGTGAATAGGAGGAAATGGATCCTCCGCTACAAGGTCAGGGTGCAGTAGGCTGCTTTTGTTTATGTGCTTGCAAAATCTGTCTTATTATAAAAGGCATAAAACATTAGAATGGCATAAAACATAGAAATATTAATAGTATTGAATAGAAACCTTTTCAGAAACTGCAACGCTAGCACTGTTCACTTTCATTAGCAAGGTCTTTAAGATGAAATCACACTTACCTTGTGGTGCAGCTTGGCAGAAAGATCAGTCACATACAGTAAGGCAAAGGTCTGGTCAATATGAAATGTTATTTTCTACTCATCTAATTGACGCATCATATGGCACCAATCCACACACCTGTTCCTCTGAGCTGAGGCAGACGCGGCAGTTCAACAACTGCAACAAATTACCCAGAGATCACTTGGGATTAAAAGCCCTGTCATCTTTCCTGACCTCTAGGCTTGAGGCCAGACTCCACCAAGCTCTGAGACACTGTGATCAACTGGCCTGAATGGATGCTATATGAGGTTGGCGAGTAATCTTTTTGCTATGGCACTCTGGGGAAGGGCAGTGTACTAGCAGTGTGGTTTTACTATATAAAATTAGCCCTGTGCCCTAGCCCACTTACCTCTGCACTCTCATATGTGGAGGATTGGCCAGAGTGGTGTAGAGCATCCCTCTCCTCTATAATTGAAGCGGTCCTGAGGGAGATTTCTGTGTCGAGTTATGGCTTTATGTTCCACTTGAGGGCCGGCGCTGAAAATACTCAGACATAAACGAAAAGTATATTTTGTCTCTAGGTTAAACCCAGAGACCATAAAACGCTGAGGTAAACTAAGGAATGAGGGCGCTAACAATCCAGACTTTCGACATGACTTGAAAATGTGAGAATATATAAACAACGACAGGAAGTTGATGTGGAAAAGGATGTGGCGGATGTGTAGAATATACAAACAGGAAGAGATTTTGTAGAAGAGAAACAGGTTAAGATGTATAGGTGTGTAGATTTTTGCATTAGCTCACCCTAACTAAATCCAGCTTTACTGCTAAGAGATAAATGACTGTGAAGCAAATTAGATCTCTTTTTGACCTTAGAACTTTTGATACCTGATGCTGTCTAATGATTTTAAAATCTATGTCTCTACAAAATATAATGATGTTAGAAGAAGTAGTGGTAGAGAATTAAAAAAAGGATAAAGTAAAAACAAAAAAGGGTGCAATAACATGGCTAGCTTTTGATTCTTAGCTAGAATTGCAGCCCAGGTTTTTTCTTTGTTGGCATGGCTGTGATCATTTATCAAGGTCATGCTAGTTTTTTTGTGTTTGTGTTTTAATTAACTTCCAGTATTTTCTTTTGTGTTGTAGAATGAAGGACATATTGTTCCTGGTCAAGGGAAGTGTAAAGCCACGAACTCCTTCCCTGCCTGAAACCCCCTCACCTAAACGGAATTGGGTTTAGATGAGGTGGTTAAAAAAAAATGTAGTTTAAACGATAGCACCCGCTCCAGTGTGACACACCTACAGTGTAGCTGCTGCAGGATAGCATCCTTTCCTCACACAGTTTATTTTAAACATACTGAATGAATTCAGGAGGCTGTTGTTGTTCTTGTTTTTTTTTTTTATAATCGAGACTAGTGTAGGACTGACTAGATTACAGAACAATGGTAACTCATTAAGGAATAAAACAATGAAAAGCTTGTTATTAAAAGACAATGTGTTTGTGTATGTGTGTTTGTGTAGGTGGGGGTATTGGGGGTATTCTTGACCTGAATTAGGCCAGTAAATAAAAAGGAGCACTCAGAGGCCCTGATATGGACCTGAGGCCCAGCTCTTTCCTGGAGAACATATAACCACAATCCCAGTCGTGGCCAAGCCGAGACAGATGGGCAGCCGAACCCTCTGAGAACAGGTGGAACCTCTTAATTGGGACTCGGTCAGCAAAAACGGCAGCAAGCTTTCAAAGCCGGCGCCATCGCCACAGCTGTGTGTCCAGTAGAACTAGCAAGCTTGAGCTAAGCAGAGAGGGGAAAAAGTCTAGGGGGAAAGTAAAAAAAAGAAGTCGGACCTCATTATCTGTATATCTGTGGTCTCAGTCTGAGCCGGTGTTAGATATGAGTGCTGCTTGTCAGCTAGGTAATCAAGTAGATGTTCAGGAAAACAGAAAATAAAAAACATAGTGTGATGCAATATTGCGACAACATGGATTTGCCCAAAATTCTTTATTTTGCCATCTGATGCAAGCCTGGATTCAAAGGGAAGAAGCGTTAATTATCCCAGCTTAGCATGTTTTAGCCATGACCTTGAAATCCCATGCTTCTTCTCCTCTCTTTTTTCGTACGACCTAAGAGCCCCACTTTCTTTCCTCCTTTGCTCTCATGCTCAGGCAACCAGAAGGCCAGAGGAAGCACTTTGGGTCGTTTTCTTTTCCAATAACACGCTTTAATAGAGCTTTTTGTCTCGACACTTGTCAATGCAAATGCACCCAAACGCGCATGCCCACTCGCAAGGCAGCATGAACGCTCTTTTCAAATCACCAGCATGCTATCTTCATGCTATAAGAAAGACCATCACCGGTGATTGATTCTTGATTCTTGTGTATGTAATGAATTCCCTAGTGGCTCGCCTCACACTGGGCTGACTGCTGCTTTATCTCACCAATAAAGTCTACACAGTAGTGACCAGTGCTTTCATTTTTGTTTCTGTCCTTTTTTTTTAGACACTAAACTGGAGTGCTTTGGATCAAAGCAGCTAAATGTTAGCATGTTTAAAGGGTTACTTCAATAGCTAATTATATGATGCATGAAACTGATATACCTTGTAGAGGTGCGTATTTACAGCTACTACTGGCTTTAAAGTTAGCTAAAGTGACCTAGAATTTGATCAAATATCTAAGACACCTCACTCCAGGATGTGAATATTTCTTGAGGGACAACTTAATGGAAGAAAATGGAAAAAAAAAAGCTTTGTATATAAAACGTTGGGAGCGTCATGATTTCCAGACCTTAGAGAGCGACTTATCTAAATGATGGATCAGGAAGCTGTCAGTAATAAGGTCGTGCACAGGCATAACGGCTTGGGAAATAACGAGGGATTCATACGGAGCGTTTGGACTGCATAAGTAAGCGTTGTAGTCATTATCAAGCGAGAGTAGAGTCCATATTGATTTTTTTTTTTTTTTTAGCCGTGCTGAGAATCGAGCATATTGGAGCAGGTTGATGAAAGACCACCCTCCTCTACACCCCCACCTCTCCCTCACTTCTGCTATCCAAACACCATTTCTGGAGAACCATTTCATCAAAAATCGGCGTTGTATCGCTGCCACACAACACGCCTCCAGCCACAACACGCCATCGAATCTCCATCAGTCATTCTGTTGAGGGGAAACTAGACAAGCTCCGAGAAACTGCGCAAAGTGTAATTACGGACGGGAAAAATCCAGGTTTCTGTTTCCATGCGTTTGTATTCCGGGCGTCTAGCGCTTCATCAATAATGACTGGATGGTGGGAAGTCGAGGGAGGGAGGGTCTGAGGAGGGATTTCCTGCCCGTTTTCCAGCAACGGGAGGCCCAGGGCACACTAGACTTGCTCGTCACGTCCCTCAGCTGCCTCCATGTGTCAGGCAGGCTGAGAGACGGAGAGACGGCGAGCGAAGAAGAGTGGGAGGAAGAGAAGAGAGAGCGAAGCACGAGGAAAATCGAGGAAAGTCAGCTTGTCAGTGTAATTGGCACCTGATGTGTAGGGCAATGGTGATGCGTTGACATTCATTACGCTTAATAATGCACTCGACTTCCCAGCTTCGGTCACCGATGCTCCCGCTGACTGCATGTTTAGCAGAGAGATTGAGTAAGTGAATGTGTGTGTGAGAGAGAGAGATGCTGGACGAGCTTCAAAGAGACTTTGTAAAGGCTTTTCCTTTCACTCTGCCACGTGGTATTAAGCGGAAAAGTTGTCCGTCATCGGCCAGAATAACGCGAGCCATTATCAAGAGCTCTGCAGTGCTGGGGACACCATGGTCTGAAGTTTCACACACTACACACATTCACATCACGAATACTACCTTCCCACAGCCTGGTGCCGTGTCAGAGAATTTTATCAGTGCTGAGACTTGGACTTTCAGCTTGTCAGAGCTCTAAAGCGCAGGAATATTGAGAAATTCCCCTCAGACAGAACGGTGTGTGATGTACACGTCTCCATCAAAACGCCGCTTTAAGTCACAGTGCTCATCCGAGCTGTAGTCGCTTTTGTCTTTTGTCAGTGTTTTCGCCGTGTGGAATAAGTATTAGACGTGCTCCTTGAAATTCCAAGAAGGTCTCTTGATCTATGGAAAGGCTACTGAGGCAAGTCATGCAGGAACAAGATGTACAACGTTTGTGGCATCGCGTCCCTGAGTGAAGATCTCTCAGGAAGTCGGCTACCTCTGCAGGAAGTCTGCTAGTGGTTTCAGGTGCGTTTGGTGAAACATGCCACTGTTTTCCAGATTGAGCATTTTCAAAACAAAATCCTTAAAATAGACACTTTTATTCAGCTATGTCAGCTGAATATTTACATGCCATCTAACATAAAGAGAGACAAATCTGCTCCGCGCTTCTCTTTTTTATAAAGCTGTTATACCTTCAAGTGGGCAAACTGAGTCTAGCCAGACTCTCTCAGTGGTGTTTACTTTTACTGAGCAGATCGGAGATTTTTCTTAAAAGTAGACAAATAAAAGGTAAAGAGAGGAATACAATGAAGGCTATCTGAATCAACACCAACACTTTTGTCCAATCAGAATCAAGCATTCCACAGCCCTGTGCTATTGCAGCAGTTCGTTCTGGATCTGCAGGTGGAACAAATTAATTTGGCCTCACGACAAAACACCTTTTCGTGTAGCTAGCATGAGTGAGAATGACACAATGGTGTACCAGCGGATCCTGGGCTGGAGCTGTCCTGGCCATGTCGAGTTGTACTCTGACCTGACCGACAAAACAATACAAAACCTTATCTGTGTGAACTGGAACAGAAACTCCAGGTCGAGACTCATTGTGCGACTGAAGATCACTGCACCTGATTCCAATCAGCTCACTGTGTGTGTGTGTGTGTGTGTGTGTGTGTGTGTGTG
>JAOTRN010000028.1:13668744-13681707 GCA_028566695.1 Bagroides melapterus
GACATCATAAACTTATAGAACAAAATTTGTACTACAGATAATATGGTGCCTAAGACTTTTGCACAGTACTGTATATACTGTATATATATATATATATATATAGTTGTGAATGATGATACAAATAAAAAAGTAAAAAAACTGAAGATAAATAAAGGACAAATGATATATATTTATTTTAAAATACAAATCTTTTACCATTGTCTAATTTCAGCTTTACATTAGTCAGAAATTCAGCACTGGATGATCTCAAACAGCAAACTGCCCACAGAGGATTAACCAATCAGAAGCTTGGCATTTTTTACATTTTAGTTCGAAAGGCACTAGTTTTCGACATTCCAAGCTCAGAGATTTTAAACTGGATGAAGAGAAATCAGATTATTTTTTAAAATGTTAAATGGCATTTTCATGTATGACTGTGTTATTTATATCGCATAATTCCTCTTCCCTTCTAAAATGACTTCCAAGCAAGTCTTCCAAATGAAAAGCCAGATTGAACTGAACTAGTGCACTTGTTAATATGTCTATTTATTAAGCTAACAGAGCACCAGTGCGCAGACATGACGTCAGTCACGTGAATATTTCAGTGTTAAATTTCAAGTCGTTGCCGTGAGAGACTTTAATCAGGGCTTAATGTGTAGTCGCAAATTCTATCTCAAACGGGACCGTTACTGATAAGAGTGGCAGTTTCTACGCCCGGATTCTTTCACACGATGTCATCAATAATTGATCCTTTTTTCTTTTATTTATTTTTTATTTATTTATTTTTTTTTTGATAAGGTCAGGCTCCTCATCTATAATTCAGATCCAGTGCTGTGATTAGACCGAATCAATCTCTGAGCTGTCTGCTAGTTAAAGAGGCATTAAAACACCAGTAGCGGACGTTTTGGAGCAGCTTTTAGCCACAATTGTGGAAATATCAAATTTAGACAATTAGAGAGAAAAAAAAATCTTCCTCTTTTCTGATCCGTTCCTATCCGTTCCTAAAATGTCTGGTTTAAAAGTTAAATAAAAAAATAAATACTGCCATGATATCTCTCTTTAATTCTTATAAAATAGGAAAAATATTTTTTTTCTTGCACTAAGATGTACCCAAACAAAGCTCTGCGTGGAGTTGCTATAGATTTGCAGCATTAAAAGTAAAAAAACCCTCCCATCACTGACCAATCAGAAGAGAGAATGTAGTGTGAGATAAAGATAAATGATGTTAACCTAATGAGCTGATTTGTTACCCGTGCTGACAGATGATTGAGCATACGACTCAGATACTGAGGCATTGACACTAAGGTGAATACACACACACACACACACACACACACATATATATATATATATACAGCACATATAGCTTCCAATGCTGTGAATGTGCGTGTGTGTGTGTGTGTGAGAGAGAGAGAGAGAGAGAGAGAGAATAAGGGTCCATTATTGAAAGAAAGGGCTGTGACTGGATGCGGTTATTTTTCCTGCCAACCCAAACTGCCTGAGGTCAGCCAAAGAGGATGCTGTATGGATTTCTCTCCACGTTTCTGGAAATAATGAGGTCCGTTAATGAGTGATGGCAAGTTAGCAGCAGGACTAATGTTGTGTGTGTGTGTGTTTACTATATATATATATATCTGTTCTTCTTAATTGCATCAGAGTAGTCCATTTTAGCAAACAAAACTGCACTACTGGAATAAATCTAGTGCATTGGCGTATATTATACTCAACATTTTCATCGCTCAATAATCAACTTTTATTTGTTTTAGTTCCTGATTTTTCTTCCACTTCAGTTGCTCTAAATACAGCGTTTAAAGCAGAAAACTAGGGCAAAGAGCTCATGATGTACAAAGTCATCAAGCAGTTAATCAAACACACACCTAAATCACTTAAGCAAAATCTGAGACAAAAGTCAGGGTGTGGAGCAGTGAATAAATAATTAAACAAAGGAATAAATAAATTGACTGGAAATAAGCATAAATGATTGGTTCAGGCTGTGACACCCTAAACACTGTACCTGTGTTGATTCATTTCCCGCAACAGCAGCTCTAGCAATACCACAGCTGCAAATCATAGGCTTATGATGTATTAATGCTCTCCTTCTAATAGCTTATTGTTTCCATAGCAACAGCTCGTTCACAGTGATGTGTACGTTTGCAGGGTGTAAGTGCCGCAGAGCACGCAAACTTCTGCTGTACGCTAACCAAGCTAAACCATATAACCACAAACTTCACGCAAAGCTAAGACGCCAAGTATCATGCCAACGCCACTGAATCTCACAAGGGTAAAAACTCCTTTAAACACCAGGCTTGTGAAATCTTTTAGCAGCATAACTGCAATTTAGCAGTACAAAATCTGTACAAAATCAGCTGTCATCTTCTGACATTCCTCTCGTCGTGATTAGAGGCTGTGGTTCAAGCTGAACAGCACGTGTTTTACAGAATAAACTGAATAATGCCAGCAAAACAACTTCTAACATTTACCTTATCATTACCTTGCCATTTTCACACTCGTTCATACGAGTCGCTTTATTTTTCCTGACTCACATCAAAGCTCTTCCTGACGATTGTTGCCAGGCGTAATCACGCTGTGAGCAATCGTCATCCCGTAAGCTATTTATCATACAGCACTTTTGTTTGCATAGAGAAGTATGTAAGAGCGTGAGGAGGGAAGCGGCGTTGGTGCTTCTCGTTGCGCTTCTGTCATCATCTCTTTCTGATAAATGACAGCTGAGAAGCATACGTGTAGCTCCTGGACCTGCAGAGCGCCGTGAATAAACAGCAGTAAGCTGTGTTTATATAGCACCTTTCATCTGTGATAAAATATCAGGGAATGCACATCGAGAAGCGTATTACAGTGATGAAACATTTACATACACATCAGTGGAGACGCTGGGACTTCAGTGTGGAAAAATATAACAATGAATAAAAATACTTGGGATTATCACTTGGGATATTTTATGAATTGAGTTTTTGGGTAAATGAGAAACTTCTAAATCATAACCCTCTACCTCCTCTCCTTACTCCTTTACCTGCTCACCTTAGTCCCCTACCTCCTCACCTTATTTACTTACCTCCTCACTTTACTCACTTACCTCCTCACCTTTCTCCTCTACCGCCTCACCTTATTTACTTACCTCCTCACGTTATTTATGTACCTCCTCACCTTACTTTACATTTACATTTACATCATTTGGCAGACGTCCTTATCCAGAGCGACGTACAAAAGTGCTTTTAAGTCTGCCTTTGAATACATTATCTTAGGTTCAGTAGGTTACAAGGCTAAAGATTCCAAGAGGTTAAAACACTGTTCAGAATTTTTTTTTTCTTTCTTTTTTTTTTTTTTTTTTTGGGCCAGAGGAAACATACAAACTGGGGAGAAAGTGCTAGCTCAAGTGTTTTATGACAAGGTGGGTCTTCAACCGTCGTTTTAAGACAGCCAGTGACTCAGCTGTTCGGACCTCTAGAGGAAGTTCATTCCATCACCTGGGTGCCAGAACAGAAAAGAGTCTTGTTGTATGCCTACCTCATACCCTGAGAGATAGTGGAACCAGTCGAGCAGTGCCGGTAGATCTGACGGTGCGAGGTGCAGTGCGAGGAGTGATGAGGGCTTTGAGGTAAGCATGAGCTGGTCGATTGTTGGCTTTGTAAGCAAGCATCAGTGTTTAGAATCTGATGCGTGCAGCTACCGGGAGCCAGTGGAGGAGGGAACGCAGCAGCGGGATGGTGTGCGAGAAATTAGGCAAGTTGAAAACAAGTCGTGTAGCTACATTGTGGATCATTTGCAGAGGACGAATTGTGTTCATAGGTAGATCTGCCAGCAGTGAGTTGCAGTTGTCCAGTCTTGAAATTACTCCTCACCTTACTCCTCACTTTACTTGCTTGCCTTCTCACTTTGCTCATTACCTCCTCACATTGCTCACTTACCTCCTCACCATTCCTCTCACTTTACTCCTCTACCTGCTCACCTTACTCCTCACATTACTTACTTACCTCCTCACCTTTCCTCTCACCTTACTCCTTTACCTGCTCACCTTACCCCTACCTCCTTACCTTACTCCCCTACCTTGCTCACTTACATCCTCACATTACTCACTTACCTCCATACCTTACTCGTCTACCTCCACACCTTACTCCTCCAACTCCTAAACTTGACTTGACTTGAACTAACTAGTAAAGTCAAAGGACAAGTAGCTTTTATTTTCATTTCAACCATATATAGCTGATGCAGTACACAGTGAAATGAGACAACGTTCCTCCAGGACCATGGTGCTAGAACAAAAACAGAGCTACATATATCAACGCAGAGCTAAGGACTTAAAGTAAGTTACTCCTAGCCACATAAAGTGCAGCTGTGTAAGACAAAAGATGCAAACCAACTATACAAAACAATACACAAAAGACAGTACACAACAGCAGCACGGATCAGTGAACATACTGTATATTAAACAGTACATGTGCATTAATACATGGATGAACACTTTAATATAATATCAGCAGTTATATGAGGTATTGTAATGAGCAATTGACTGAATGTTCAAGACAGCATGTGCAAAGATAGCAAAAAAGTGTGCAAAACAGCACGTACAGTTTGATATGGGTGGTGCTGTAGACGTGTATGTATATTGGATGAGTGTGTGTTTATTTGGTGCACATCAGTACAGTGCTCACAGTTGAGTGTGTGTGTGTGAGTGTGTGTGTGCTCGGTACAGATGCAGTTGTTGGGGTTTAAATGTCTGTGATTGAGGCAAGAGGTTTGATGGCATTTAGAAACAACAGCGCTGCTCTGGGAAATGTTGAAGATGCCAGTGAAGACATTCGCTAGCTGTTCCACGCATTCCCTGAGCACCCTTCCTGGAATGTTGTCTTGTCCAGCAGACTTCCGTGGGTTAACTCTGTATAGAGTTCTCCTCACCTCAGCCGTGGATAGACAGAGTACCTGGTCACTGGGGGAGGGATGGTCTTCCTTGAAGCTGTTCTCAAACTGAGCGTAGAAGTCATTCAGTGCATGTGGGAGAGAGGCATCACTGTCACAGGCAGGTGAAGCTGTCTTGGAGATCGTGATTGCCTGGATGCCCCACCATATGTGCCGACTGTCTCCGCTGTCCAGGAAGTGGCTGTGGGTTGTCTGGGCATGTGCACGCTTTGTTTCTCTGATGGCTCGGGGCAGTTTGGCCCTTGCTGTTCTTAGAGGCGTCCTGTCCCCCTCTCTGAATGCAGTCTCTAGACTCTGGTCTCTGACATCAGAGGCTTCTGGTTGGAGCGTGTGGTGAATGGTCTTGGAGACCATCGTCATGTTATCAGTGCACTTGTTGACGTAGGTGGTCACTCATGCTGTGTAATCATCCAGGTTGACAGAATTGCTGTTGGTTACAGCCTCCATGAGGATGTTCCAGTCAGTGCACTCAAAACTGTCTAGAAGAGCAAAAGTGGCTCCTCTCTACTTCCTCACCTTACTCACTTAACTCCTTAACATAGTCATGTACCTCCTCACCTTATTCCTCTACCTCATCAACAGTCATGTACCTCCTCACCTTATTCCTCTACCTCATCACACTCTTGTGTCCTCATTTAATCCTCCACCTCCTCATTTAACCCTCTGCCTTTTCATCCTCATCTTAACAATCTACCTCCTCACTTTAACAATCTACTTCCTTACTTTAACTCTTTATCTCCTCACCTCTACCTCCTGATTTAATCTAACATACTGTAACTCAATTCTTTCTCATCTACCTCCTCACCTTCAACTCTTTCATCTTCATCCTTCTTCCTCATCATTTTAATCCTCTTTCTTAAATGTTCTCCTCAGTTCTTTAAGTCTTTACCATGCGCCTCATCATCTTTTTTCTTATGAATGAATAATCAACCTTTTGTTTTGCAAATGACCATTTTGTTGACACACAGAACACAGCCTCAGTCCCTAAATATTTGCAGGATCTTTTCTTCTCCTTCATCCTGCCAGATCCGGTTCAGAAGTTACAGGCCGTATTAAACACAGTACAAGATGGCCAGCAGCAGGGGAAGGTATGAGTACACAGCTTTACTTTGGGCTGATCCAAGAATCAGCATTGGGTAGCAAGGGTCAAACAACAGGCAGCCAATGGCAGGTGCACGCTAATCCATAATCTGAATGAAAGCAGACAGGCTCGGCTTAGAGATACACGGAATTTAAGGAACGAGCAGAAATGCGGCTTAAAGGTACAGCAGGAAACGAGGACAAGACTTCACGGGGAAATGAGATGAATGCATTTGCAACTCGTACACTCACTTTCTTTCCAGTGCAGAGACACTTTTGTATTTTTAGTATCAGATTTACTCTGGGATTTCGAGAAGTGATTTAGACATATAGAGGAATGCTATGAACAGTAATAGAATATTCTTTTGTTTGTTTTTACTTCTGCTGGAGGAAAATATGGTGGAGTGTTGTTTGCTCCTGTTTCTCAATGACAGTGAATATCTTTTTCTGTTTCTTTTATGTTTAGCAAGAGAACAAGATTAAACTATTATTATAAAGCATTATATGGCAAAAAAAATCAGTTCCTGAATAAACTTGGAGAGACTTTGATTATACCAGCACAAGATTGTCTACACACACGAACTGTTTCTAAAAAAGGCAGCATTCTTATCACACCATATGAGATAAATAGCCGGAGATCATTATCAAATCAATAAGGCACACAGGGCATCCTCTTGTAATTATCATAGTGATGCTTGATTAGGAAATGAAGAGTGCTTGCTTCCTGAGGCTGGACACGAGAGCCAGCGAACATAAGGATAAGGCGGCATGCTCAGGCTCCCGGTCTGGAACGTCCGGTCTACGGAGCGGCCATTTCCTGCCCCCTCTCTCTAATCCCGGCTAACAAAGAGAATTAACACAGCACAGCTTCCGGATCTTCTCACAGTAAAGACGTTAGCGCTATGAACGGATTAGCGCACACCGGGCCATGCTGCTTTAACCGGTTCAGTTTTTCTGCAGAGGACAGAACGAGAACGAAGCAGCTGTGAACCGAAAAGCCCCCTGGGGGAACGTGATTTAGATTCACCGCATAAAGCAATCTCTTAGACTCTCGGGGGAAGATGTTATTAAAAGAATTACTGCGCTAAGCGGAGTACAATATGTGAAAATGAATTAAACATCTTTTAATCTACAAGCCCCCACAAAGTGATTCTTTCATTCTTTTTTTTAATATCTGGCAGTCAAAATTGAAAATTTGGTTGTTTACACAGCAGATATTAATAATTAAAAAACAAGAAAACACTGAGATATGTGAAAGTCAAAAATCTCAGCTTCTCTTAATGCTGCATCTCTTGGCATTTAAGAACTTGTTTAGCTGGAGTTCAACAATATAATGCGTAGCTGAGAATAGATAAAATATATCAACCATTCTGAATACCTTTGGGAGGAGTTTGAACACAGATTGCACTCCAGATCTCCTCGTCTGACGTCCCAGTGGCTGAATGAACACAAATCCCCGTAGCCACCATTCAACATCTAGTGGAAAGTCTTCCCAGTAGAACATTCTGGAATGGGCTTTTCTTAAAGAATGAATGAGTGTGATGGTACAATTAGTTACATAGTGCCAGTTTATTAGTAAAGTACTACAAGTAGTAACTCATTTCAAAGGCCTAATTTCCATCTAAATGTTTCTGCAGCAGTACAGTGTGGATCCCACTGGCACCGATTTCTATCTCCAACTTTCTCCCATGATAGTTTGTTTGTATCTTTATATCCCTCATGTGACGTCTGTAAAGAACACAGCAATTCCTTGAATTGGTTTATTTTTTTTTTCCTACTCAATCTTCCTGTTTCCTAGTTTTCAATAGTTTCCTAGTATCCACTTCCTTGTGTTTTTTGTTGTTTCCTGCTTTTGACCTCATCCTGCCTGGAAGTAAACATGATTCTACCTCTGATCATGCTTTTGCCTGTGATCTGCCTCCCTGCAGCTTCTCAACAGGATATTCACAGCTAAATACAAAGAGTCCATGTATATCTTCCTGCTACTGAGTCTCTGACTCGCCTGGGTTCTGTGCTGTACACCAAACGCCAGAGAGTGTGTGTCTGGTACGAAGCACACAACCCAGTCGTGTATAACATGGTTCTAGCCAAGAAAACACGTCAATCAAGAGTGTCAAGACGACCTGGGCTAAAGACCAACAGAGACCTGTATTTTTGGCTCTTCCACTAACTACCCTACCAATTCCTACCTGTAGAAATCAACACTCAAGACTCAAGCAAGTGCTCCAAATTGGTGCAGGATTTTTATTTATTCGTCTATTTTTATTATTATTTTTATTTACACACCTGACACAGTTGTCCCTGAGCTCTGAGCCTGTAATAGCAATAACAAAGGAAATCACACTTTTCACCTTCTTTTAAGTGTTTCTCAAAGTGAGAGTTACTTCATATCACTCATCAGTTTAAATTTCATTCTGCTTAAAAGTCCAGAAAGATCGGGATAAAAACCATGACAAGCATCCATTTCCACTTCACATCTATACTTTGTTTTTGGTATTTTTATCCCAAGAGGCTTTGGGGCTCATGCTATTGCTGTGGTTTGCGTGCCACATGCTGCAAGAAGGAAGCTAAGAGCATGATGCAGGATGACATTAATGCACCACTGAATCTCAGCGCTAAAGTGAAATGTCATGTCCATTTGTGGAGTGGATTGTGTCACTTAGTAAGGGTCTCTCTCACACACACACACACACACACACACACACACACACACACACACAGACTGTGTGTGAGAGTGACAGGCACATAAACATCTGGCCAAGATCTAACGACACTGCTTCACACCAGTATGGACTCCTCAATCTGCTCACACATTCATCTCCTGAACCGTTAACTTAATATATGTTTTCCAGCTTTCATCATAACTAAAGAAATAAATAGGTGAAGAATTTAAAATGCGTTCCACCCATGCATTAGTCATTTTCTCACCAGGGCGCTTGGCAGCTTTCTCATGAATATTCACGAGCCTGCCCTGAAATAAGAGTTTTTAAATGTATGCTAGTGCGCTAATTTAGCACGTTTAACTGAGGGATAATCAGTAACGAGCGATTAAATAGCATGATGGTTCTTCAGCACCCGGTCACACACATACAGGAAGATCAGCATGGGGAAGCAATTCTCCCTGCCCCACTGTCCAACATCAGACAAATCAGGAAGCTGCTGTCAGGTTCAATTCGTAGCCTTTTACTCTTCCTCAGTATAGGAAAGAAGAAGGATCCTGAACTCATGAGAAATTTATACAAATATGTATTTCAGGGCATTGAGAGCTAAGTGTCAGGATGTAAAAATATTTACATTTACATTTACGGCATTTGGTAGATACCTTCATCCAGAGTGACTTTTATCTCATTTATACTGCTGAGCATTTGAGGGTTAAGGGTCTTTGTTGAGGGCCCAGCAGGGGTAACTTGGTGGTCCAGGACTGGGAAATGTAGTTTTTAGTGTTGTTGTATACATTGGTTGACTGATTGATTATTTCATTCATTCAGTCATTCATTCATTAAGGGTTTGAGTGTTTAGATTTGAATATATAATATTCATTTTTAATATTTTTTTAAATTTATTATTATTATTATTATTATTATTATTATTAATATTATAACACATGAATGACTACATATTTTTCTTAATATATATTCTATATAGCCATATATGTAGCCAATAAATAAAGGGTTAATTATTATTTAATTCAGTAAATTTTAAGATATTTAATTTCAATAAAAGAGCATTTAAAATATTAATATTATAATAAAAAATAAAAACACTATTATAACACTAATAAATAAAGCAAACATACTCTTAATACTAATAATTATATCTAATAATTCTAAAATGTAATATATGATAAAAACAAATGAATGACTGCACTGTCTTTTTTTATTTTAAGTTACAAAAACAACATAAAAGTATTTATAATATATTTATTGTTGATTTACATTTTCAATTAAATTTTGGCTCTTGCTATTCATGCGCATTTTTCAAACATCCAGAAACTTGAAAAAAGAATGGAATATATTATACATTTTATTATAGATTATACACTGTGGAGCTGCCAAGAAATAATGCATTTATTCATTTTTCATGTTTTATTCATTTCATTTATTTAAACAAAAGAGAAAAAACAGTATTAGTATATTAAATAATAGCGACCACATTGCAATTTTTTCTGAAATGCAATTTAAGAAAATGCTATTAGATGTTAATCAGCAGTTGATAACTGCTGAAATGAAAGCGTTTGTTTGTAGTCCGACGTGGCTGTGAACTCGGCCATTTATTCTGTACACTGCTGCGTCCTCACAGCTGGATATGAGAGCGTGATATTACGGCGGTGGATGATGTATACACGTGGGACTGTGTGTCAGCTCCACTCAGCCAGCAGCCAATTAAAACCCAGTGAGCAGCCTCGACTGCATTAACTCATTAATCCCAGCAGTCTGAGCTGATAAAGTGCACTGCAAAGCAAACGCTATCAGTGATCACATGACCATCACACACATACACATGCTTGTGTCTGTATTGCTCTCTATTATGAGATTTACTCCTTTAAATAGAAGAGCACTAGCTCAGGACTGCTCAACATGTCTCTCTCTCCCTCTCTCTCTCTCTTTCTCTCTCTCTCCTGCAAATTCACTTATCAAGCACGAGATCTCATCGCTAAGCGTCTATTAGCGCTGCACATCCCCTGCTTTCACACTACTCTCAGAGCAATCTGCTCCAAAAGCTCGCTTATTAGCTGCGTTTGTCAAGATTAACTTGGTAAATTTGTCACGATTAATTCCAGCTCGTGTCTGGATAAAGCGTTCCCAGAGCACATAAACATGCTAGCATCATAAACCGAGCTTTTAAAGCGCAGATGGCTAAAAAATGGCCTGTGATTTACTATGATATATATAGAGAGAGGAGAGACACAGTGAGATGGAGAAAGTGAGAGAGAAAGTAAGACACAGAGAGAGAGAGAGAGAGAGAGAGAGAGAGTATAGTTCCAACCTAAGAGAAGAGACTGGTCTGAACTGTCCTGATGCCAGTAAACGTGTGTGAGTGCAGTGAGAAGAGCAGGAAGCTGAAGCTCAGAAACTGAAACTATGTGAAAGAAAGAAAGAAAGAAAGAAAAGTGTAGCAGGTGTGTGTTATGAAGGCAGGGTGTGTTCATGGTGTGAGGTGTAAGGTAGTGAGTGTGTTAATGAGAGCTCACATCTGCTCCTTATTAACCTCATTAACTCCCTCATCTACTGACGTTACTTCACAAAACTAGGATGGGCGACTGTGTGTGTGTGTGTGTGTGTGTGTGTCAGTCAGATATGAACACTACACTGTTGTGTGGTTGCCCTCAGCACACAGCTTTTCCTCTCTAATCCACCGCATGCGAAACTCCAGGGAACAAAATCACACACACAGATGAAAGACCTCAAACCCTCGAGTAAAAATGGAAGCCGTCCCCAAGGGACGCAGTGCCTCAAATCCAGAGGAAAAATAATCCTGGAAATGTATTCCTTAGAAGATAGCACAAGCTGCTTTTTTGTTTGGTGGATGGATATGGAGTACTTTAGCAGGTCAATCTGGTGAGGGGTGAAGGAGAGAGAGAGAGAGAAAGAGAGAGAGAGAGCAACCTGAGGCCACAGGCCTTTTTAAATATCCATCCTTCATTAAATTTTTCCATCCATCCATGAATCTCTCCATCCAAACTTCCTTCCTTACAAACCAACTGGAAAATTTTGCTTCTTCTTTCAACTACTCCCATCCTTCCCTCCATCCATCAGTCCACCCTTCTTTAAATTCTTGTATCCATCCATTCAATCCTTCCCTCCCTTTCCTGTTTTGATTGCCGTGTGCTTTGAATATTTTTTGGGTAATTTTAATTCCACTTATGTGTCAGAGTGAGAAGGAAGGGAGGGAGGGAGGAAGGAAAGAAGGAGTGTATCTGTCCCAGAGCTGAATATATAATAATACACAATTTAATAAAAGCAACAATAAACACCAGAGAAAATGACAACTTTATAATATCCAGTAAATTTTTTTTTAATACAGTAAACTAACAATACACCAGCATGTTACTAATGAATCCCCTGTGGGAATTTTATCACGTATAAATGACAACACACACACACACACACACACACGCACACACACACACACATACACACACAGGCTCTGAATGGCATTTTCTTAAAACTGCACATCACATAAATAGCTACTTCCTGTCTTTATTTACATTCTCCCCCACTAAAGCAGCAGAAGCAAATGTGTATATGTTCTCTCAATGTAATTCTCTCTCTCTCTCTCTCTCTCTCTCTCTCTCTCTCTCTCTCTGTGGGTGTGTGTGTTCAGGTCTGAAGGTGCGTGAGGTGATGATAAACATCTCTCGGCAGCAGGTTGAGGATTTCCACGGCCCTGAGGATTATTGGTGTTTGTGCGTGGCCTGGAGTCACCTGGGCACGTCCAAGAGCCGCAAAGCCACAGTGCGCATCGCTTGTGAGTCCTCAACATACATACATACACACACACACACACACGCACACAAAATTACACATACTATCTATTTCATTTGAAAGAGCACATTACATTACATTAGTTATCAAAAATCCTGACCAATCAGAATCCAGAATTCAACAGTCCTTCCTATCCACCCATTTCTTAACACATGACTTCATGCACAACGTGTAGTCAATGCACTGGACTTTCGGAAATAAATAACGGGGACTGAGTGTGTATTTTCAGAAGGTAAAGTAAGCATAAAAACATTTTATTATTAATCCTTCATTATTTATTGAAAGTCATACATAAAGAATTAGCTGTGAACGTGAGCAGTAAATGTCAAGGGAGTGAAAAATGCAGTGGTGAGATACACCAGGATTCAGAACCAAAGAACCAAAAAACATTTTCTGGAAATTCTGTGTATTGCCATGCCGGGTTGCTTTTTTTTGTTTTGTTTTTTTTCTTTAATGATTTGTTTTACTAGCTCAATACTAGAATATA
>JAOTRN010000028.1:13697346-13713233 GCA_028566695.1 Bagroides melapterus
TCTATCTATCTATCTATCTATCTATCTATCTATCTATCTATCTATGTATCTATGTATCTAATACGTCCTTATTCTGTGTATTTTAATCCGTCTGCCTACCTGTCTGTCTCTCTGTTACTCAAGTTATTTTCTACTAAATGCTAAATATCCCACACAGGCTCTGAATGTCATTTCCTTAAAAGTGCACATCATAGAAAACTACTTCCTGTCATTACATTCTCACCCACTAAAGCAGCAGAAGCAAATCCGTATATTTTCTCTCAATGTAATTCTCGCTTTCTCTCTCTCACACACAAACGCACACACACACACACTCACACACACACACCACGCCGTCTCTCTCACACTCATTTTCTCTCACTGTCTCTCTGTAGTGAACGGAGGCTGGTCTCTGTGGACAGAGTGGTCTCAGTGCAGTGTGGACTGTGGGAGAGGAGTACAGAAGCGCTCTCGGACCTGCACTAACCCGGCTCCTCTGAACGGTGGCGCATTCTGCGAGGGCATGTCTGTACAGAAGAGCACCTGTAATGCTCTGTGTCCCGGTCAGTGCTCCTCTACACCTTCACCTCCTCTATACACTACTATAAACTCTCACAATTCGTCACTCCGTCATTCTTCACACCTGACACTCAGCGCTAGGCCATTAGATCGTAACAGAGGTGTTTCACCAAACATCAGCAAAGTCCAGAAAATGATATGGTCTATTTAAACACATTTAATAGTTAAGAGGAAGTCAACAGGTCACTAAACTCAACGATCGGTAAGGAAACACACTGTCACCTTTTCACTTTGGCTCTACATCTTTCCAACAGTTCCAGCTCTAAATCGGTAGGATGATGCTACCTTTTGGAAAACGTCATTCCCTCCACCAGCCTGTGTAAAACTAAATCAATAAATTGAACAGCAACATTCATGTTACCGAAAGAGACCAAAAAAAAAGTTAAACTCTCTGTATACTCAAAACATTACCAGTTCAGCAACTGCTGGTTTTCTCTTTTGTAAACAGAAGCAACAAATTTGTAATCCATTGATATAAACATGAAGTAACCAATGCCAGTGATTGGCTAATGTTGCTTTGATTGACAGCTGAGAGAGGACGGTCTCTGTATCTCTGACTTGGCGGATGGTGATTTTTACGTTTTAGACAGTTTTTTGGGCAGGGTGCACCATTTGGGAACAGATATATACAGATACGAATAGAATTAGTATTGAATTTGACAGCTGGCATGTTTTAATGACTCTGTCCTGCACGTTATCCTGGAGGATAGGAAGGAAGCGCTTGCCGTCTAGCAGCTTGTCTGCACCTGCTCAAATCCTGTCCCCGTTTTCAGGCAAACGAATTAGTCCGGGTCCCTGTGAGCGCCAGTGGACCCGGCCGTGACCCACTTCTCAGCGTTCTTTTAATAATCACCTCGCTCTCCAAGCTGCGCCAGGCAATAACCTGCTGATTTAATTGCCTGGGCTCCTTCTCTACAGAAAAGCAACTTAAAACTCATATTTATATACGAGCCGCTTTATCACGCTACACTCATTTGAATTATTACTTGGTAAAAAAAAAAAAAAAAAGGTAATTTTAAAGCATAGCAGAGCGCTTTACTTTATCGACGCCTTTTCAAATGAAGTCTTTTAGCCTTAGACTCCTTTAAGACAATTACGCCGATTACAGCTTCTTCTAGGAACGAAAGAGCCTCTGTTATGTTTTCCCTGATTTTTCACCAAGAGTCACGTTCACTGAGAGCTCCAGCCGCATTGTTCATTCTTCAAAACGTCTTTGTGTGACGGCGGCAGGAATTGGCTCGTTCGCTTCTGCAGAAAAGCATTTCAGCAGCGTTTCCATCGATCATCTCCGCCTCCTGCGTAAAACAGACGTGATGTATGAATTGCCCGCAACATCTGGATTGCTATAAACATTTGTATTTTTTTATGTGTGTATGTGTGTGTGTGTATGTGTGTGTGTGTGTGTGTGTGTGTTGGCTTTGAGTAAGCGCCGCATTGATGGTTCCAAAGATCAATCTGAATGTCGTCGTCTCTTTATTCTGGTTTCGTTTTGCTTTATTGACTGCGTTTTGCGAATAATAAAGGTTTATAAATCAGAGACAAATTTTTTGGCCCAGCTGAAAGTTTTCAGCCCGCCTAAAAACACAGCACTGGGTCTGTCCTAAGACGGTGATTTCATAGTCCAGTGCTGTTTAGAATTCATCAGACACATTAGCAAGACATGTTGTGTGGAGCAAGCAACATACAGCACCTGCTCTTAACACCTGAAACCTGCGCCGCATTAGCACTAACACACAAACATCATTTGCATTTAGATGAGCAGGGAAGGAGCCTCGCTCGGCCATGGAGAGCTTTAAGAACTTGCGATGTAATAACCACGAAATTGTTTCCTCTAGGGCGCTCGTACACGCGATGATTCTTGGCAGCCCTCGAACCATCAACGTGACATGTGGTGCAGTTGGATTGGCTAATTTACACGCAATGGAAAATTACACGTGACATGCCGAGATTAAAACACTCACAAGCTTCTTGTGTGGGAAAGTTGAGGATTTCCTTTAGTTTTCAAATACACAGAATGAGAAAGATTTGATGAAAATGTGATCAGCATGGTGATTGATCAATGAGATACTTTACCCAATTTTTATCAAATTATGAGCCCCACACACTTTTTTGCATACCCTTTATCTGGAAACTGGTCTTAACCTGTGTGTCTTCAGTGGACGGAGGATGGGACCAGTGGAGCGAGTGGGAGGCATGTAACGCCCAGTGCGAAAGGCAGAGATGGAGGGAGTGTACTGCTCCAGCTCCTCGCAACCGAGGGAGAGCCTGCGAGGGAAAAGCTCATGATGTGGAGAACTGCACTGGAGACCTGTGCACTCAAGGTAAAGCCTGTTTAGAGTTCTACATCAGCAGCAGCAGGATCATTTTTGTCTTGTTCATCAATAAGCCATTATCCTCATTGCTCTGATTTCCATCATCATCTTATTCAGTTCTCTAAATGATAAATTCTTGCGCTCTTATAAACCCTTGATTGTGGGGATAAACACAATAGATAAATAAGTTTGAGAAATTTCAACCTTACAAGTAACTTATGCGCATAGCTTAACATCATATGATTGCCACACCTTTTGACCAATCAGAACAGTGTTGCACTTCATGGGTGGAATAAAAGTCAAATTCCAAAAAGCACTTTTTATCTTTTTTTCTTCTTCTTTTTTTTTTTTTACAAATCGAGTCTATGCATCGTAGCTGTTGTCTCGCTCCATGCCTCCTCGGCGAAGTTTGTTCTGCCGTCCTCCTTCTGTGGGCTGAAGCAAAGTGTCTCAGTGCCATCTGTCAGCGCATCCCGACTGTAATGATGCCATGCATCATTATCTCCAGCTGATGTTGGCACAGCCAGCATTTGGACTTCACTGCATGATCTGAATCTCCCAGTGCCTTAGTTAAGTGATTTGGGGGTGCTCTCTAATTCTGTCTGTCTCTCTGTCTCTCTCTCTTTGTCTCTCTGCAGATGGGAAGATGCTGCATGATGTTAAGCCTCAGAGTGAGTCTCATTCCTTCCATATTTCATGTATCTGATTCATTTTTCCTGAATCAATACATACCTTTGGTGAGATCTGCCTGGAAGAGAGGTAGTTCTGTTGCAGCCTCAGTTGTTGGCTTGAGAACTGGTTACGTATCATATATACAGAATCTGATATCGAGTAATTCCCTTCCCGTCGAAAATGCTGTCACTGAATTGAGTTTAAATGTGACAGCGCAGGCTTAAGTTGCTCAGCCGCACCCTATTACAAAGCTTTAATCAGCTTATCCTTCGCTCCGGAATCGTCAAACGCACCTGCCCTGAGAGGCGAGAGAGTTTTGTTTGCCTCAGACGTCATTCTTTTCCAAAAGGAACCAAGCCGTGCCGGAGAGCAGGATAATTGAGTATCACCGCTAAACATCTGCATCCACGTCTGTCAAAATATGACATTTGTTTAATGCAGTGGAAGAAGAGATAGATTCTGTGGATGAGCCGTATACTACTTTCTGGTCACATCTTCATCCCCATACATCCACTCATCCATCACATTTTGTTTATCAGAAGTCTGTCATTCATCAGAAACGGCCTTTTCCCACAATACCTGCCACAAGCACGCAGCCGTTTCAAGTTCAGGTGGATTTTGCAGTGGTCAGATTAGGCAGGATGAGTGATGGGATGTGGCATACGAGCGCGAATTATATTTAGCCGAGTTAATGGGACACAATTACTGCAGATTAGCTCACTTAAGCAGCCATAGCGTGTCTTCTTCTGCTCCCCTGTGTTTTGTGTTAACCCAACCAATCACCACTTAGCACATTTTAAAACAAGTGTCAGCAACTAGCTCCTTCTGCCTCTAAGTGCGATGTGAAATCATTACTGCAGCAGGTCAAACTGAGTCCTGTGCCTAACACTCGCCATGAAGCAAGGTTAATTATGTTCTTTCTAAATATATTTTTTTTCCTTTATTCCTCAACATGAAACTTGAACATGTTCTTGCCTCACTGTCAATAAATGACATTTATTTCATTTTGAATGAAATCAGTGATGTTAGTGTTTTTCATATACTCTCTGTCACCTTCTCAATGGTCATCTGGTAGCCTAGAAAGTTCACAGAGATCAGTTTCCTGCAACAGCACATTTATTCCTCTCTTGGTAATGTTTTTTTTTTATGAATGACATCATTATATCCATTTATAGTTATATTAAACATTGGAAAACAATGAATGTAACTGTTACCACAGATAGAGGACATATTAGAACTTGTTAGATCATATTACTGCTCATTAACCAAACCAATCAAGTACTTAGCAATGCTGTGATATGGTTAGAAAAAGTAATATAACTAACTCATGGCAATAGTATTGAAAGAAGTAGCTGGGGACAGTGTGAAATCCACTGCTAAGTGGTGAACACACAATGAAGGTTAAAGTTTATTTCCATTGAATCAGTCTGACAAATGTGGCCACTTAAGTCCAAAGCAATGTTACCTCATTAGGAAACTTTAAATACAGCAGATTGAGCTTACAAGCAGTTATCCAGCGCCACCCTCCCAGCACGGCCGATGCCCTTTTTCGTCCTCGGCAAGCTGGCAGAGTCCTCACGCTGCAGAGGTCAGGCGAACAGATGTAGCTTGGTGTGGGGTGCTGGCACACTGCGGCGTCTCTGATTAAAGTTGTGAGAGTCCTGGAATTTTGCACCTTCCCAGATCACAGGCATGTGCCAAGCACATCGTTATACGCTACTAAACGTATGCATATTGCACCTGTTCCCGTTTGCACAGGTGTCCAAGGGATTTGCCAGACTAATCATGAGCACTGGATGTGACAGGCATTTTTCAGCGATCGTAACTGAACCATGACCCCCATTAATGCTCACTTTCCTGTGCCAGACAAAGCTTAAAAATGAGCTGCTTATGTAGTGCCGACAGTTATCAATCCCCTTTTTTTTACACTCTTTGTTTTAATCAATGCTAATTCACAATCCTGGACTGTTATACAGTCACTTGTCTTCTTGAAAAATTACTAAAAGTAATTGATAATGTCAACATAAAAGAAATGGACAGAAATTTCCATCACCCCTAACATAAATCTCCACATCTGTGGTCTTGCTCTAGCAGGTATGGATGGCTCCAACGAGGTGGCACTCTACTCAGGACTGGCAGCAGGAGCCATTGCCGTTACAGTCCTCATCATATCCGTGACGCTGTACCGCCGGAGCCAGAGTGAATACGGAGTGGATGTGATCGACTCATCTGCCCTTGCTGGCGGGTTCCAGTCCTTCAACTTCAAATCCACCAGACAAGGTGAGAAAGGATAGTCTGAGTGATGAGAGCCCCTTCATTTCTCTTCACTGAGTATTTGATGGAGTAAAAAGTTCCAGGCAATCAAAGCAGATGTTAGTGCTTTGCTGTGTGCACGTAATAGATTTATGAGCTCATGCAGTGTTGCCCTTGGCCTGCTTGAACCAAAGGTCTGTAAAGTTGTTCTTAATGCAGGATCAGATTCAGATTAGAGGCTCAGGGTTGACCCATATGTCCTTGCTGAGATTGCTTCCCGATCAGTTCTTTATAGATGCTTGTGGCAGTTCTGTATGGTCCACACATTCTCACTCGGATTCATCAGAGATGCATGCTGAGATGAACATCAGTTTCATTCTTTTTTATGAGCAAGTCTATCATTCCTGCCTTGCAGCACTCAGACTGAGCATGGTTACATCGAGTCACTGCGAACATGCTGTGCTCATGGCCCAGGGAGGCAAATCTACCCCCTGTCTGCACACAACACCCACTACCATCTTCCCCACACAATCCATACAGAGAGAAGAGGGGATGTAGGCTCAGTTGGGTTTTTTCCCACAACCCATCCGTCTTGTTTAACTAGCCCAGCTGTCCCAGCCCTCCTGCTCATCATTCTGTGCACTGTAATTGACTCTTACTGGGCTTCTATCATTCCCCTCAATGTCACTCCCATCTATTACTACATGGTTTATCCCACCACTGGATGGCTACAGTTCCTGCCACTGTCATTCCCACTATGGACCACAGACATTCCTGTCTATTGGAACAATGTCATTCCAGGCTCCTGGGCCTGTGTCATTTCTGCCTGTTTCACCATTGTGTTTTTCAAGCACATTGAACCACTGGCAGTCCTGGCTAGTATACAAATCATTTAAGCCAATTGTATGACACAGCCATTTCTGACTATTGCTCTAAATATAATTTCCAGGCAACTATCAGTCTACTGTTAAGCCTTGGTTGGTGGTCATTGCTGCCTGTTGGGTAACTATCATTTCTACCTGGAACACTGTCATTCCTGTCTACATTCATGTCCACAGGCAATGTGGTCAATAATTTTTGGACAACTATCATTCAAGTCTATTGGACTTCATTCCTTTCTGTCTATTTGATCACAGACATTGAAGCCTATTCCATGACTTTCATTAAAGCCTGTTGATTGGCTACCACTGACGGCCGTGACCGTATTGGAAGACTGTTGTTTAAGACTATTAAATGAATATCATCATGAGTGTCACAGTGGCCTAGCAGAGAGAAGTCATTCTGTTTAATCAACAACAGACATGTCCTGCCTCTTAGGGAGCTATAATTTCTGCATATTGATGACTGTCAATTAAGTCTATTGGTTGGCATTTATTCCGACCTATTGGGCAACTATCAGTCAAGCCTGCTTTCAGCCTACTGGATGATTTTTGAACGCAGCCTGTTGAACAGCTACAATTTAAATCTATTGTAAAACTATATGAGATTATAGTACAGTATAAAGTAACTACCATTTCATTCTATAAGACAGCTGCCATTGTACATAATTGTTACACACCATTTGAACCATCCACTTGAGCTTTTAAGACCGAATAACAGATCAAATAAAGTCCAGTGTTCCGCACTGTCAGTAGCACAGTCGTTTGTCATGGTGTGATTATAAGTGTTGCAACATGCAGCAATAAAACAGCACCTGCCAGAGCCCATTCTCATTCCTGGACCATAGTCATTGTCATTTCTTTCTATCAATGGGCTCCTGTTTTTTTCTAATGGCATTGCACCGGCAGACATCCCATCATTGAAGTTCTATGGAGTGTTTGTGTGTTTATTTTACCAACCTTATGGTATTTAAAATGTGCTTGAGTGGTAAAAGCGCACACAGTCTTGCTTAATGAACTGTTTGAAAGACGTAGGACACGTTTCCTGCTTAGTTTTTAAATGAATTCCATTCAATTTATTTGTACGACAGTTTTAACAATAGATATTGCCTCAAAGGAGCTTTACAGAAATATAGAATTAAGAACATTGCAGTGTTGTTCCGGTTTGTACAGTAATTTCATGTCAATTTGCTTTCGTTTTTCAGACTGGTCACAAACTAAGATTCACTTAACACTCTAGACTGCGCCCCGATGCTGACCCTTGACATTTAATTTGAGTTTGATTACTTTTAAAGCTAGCTTATTGTTTCTCATTAAGCAGCTCAGGTGATAATCATGAACTCAATGTCCTTGCCCTCGTGCTCTCTCTGTCTCTCTCTGTCTCTCTCTCTGTCTCTGTCTCTGTCTCTCTCTCTCTCTCTCTCTCTCTCTCTCTCTCTCTCTCTCTCTCCTGTTCTCCATCAGATGAAGGAATGAACGTTTTCCTAATAACCTAATAGCATGTTAGAAGAGCACTTTAATGATTTGAATGACAGCTGCATTTCTGTCAGACCTGCTGTTATAGAAAATCAATCAACACTGTTTCACTAATTACGTGATTAGTGATGTGGTATAGAACAAAATGCTGCTGATGTGTGCTGATGATCTGTGTGGGTGTTCCTCATACTGTTTTCCATGTTCCATCATGCTTGAGATGATAAGTTTCATGAAAATTATGGCACATTTCTTATAAAGGGACTGACTGACATGGAGCATCTGCCAAACTGTGCTTTGAATTTATACACTCATTTCTATTATTTCAATTAGATCAAGTCTTTCAATGTTTGGTACATTGACTGATAACCATGTTTTGTACCTGGCTGGCAAATTTGGTAAGATTTGGATTTTTAGAAATGACTGAAATGTTGAATGAAGTTGAAGAAAATGGTTAAAAAGGCATTTGTGTGTCTTAATGTAAAGAATGCATGCCGAGAATAATTTCTCTAAGTGCTCTTGCTTCAGGAATTCAGCACTTACCCAAGCATGCTTATGCACCAATTAAGACACCATTATTTTCCCTGAGTAGAATTTCAGCAATTCTTTTCATCCTTTTTTTTTTAAATCTCAGTCAAGATGTATGAAGTGTCGATCCTTCACCCCTAGTCACACACCATCATCATCTCCTCTGAAGCTGCTTGACCTTTTCACTGCATCTCAAACACAGAGCTGATGGCACGCCGTGTCAAGTGTATTGTGTCTCTCTCTCATGAGGGCATCTCACTTTCATTCACTCTTACACATGGGAAAAGCCGTGGAAATGTTTTTGATTTTTTTTTTTTTGCTTATCATTCATTTCAGAGTGCTTGTGTTTATGCCACATGAACAGAAATTCAGCATAGTTTCAGCATAGTTATGTTAAAGTCAGCATCTTGGAGAATGATTCAGTTTAACCATTAATGTAATGCTCAAATATTAACAAGTACCAAAGACTGACTCAGAGTATCTCCAAATGATTGAATCAGTGTTAAGCTTGAGCTACAGAAAGCATTTGGTAGTGAAATGTCAGTGATGGTGATCAGTTTGCCTGGGGTAATTTATGGTTTTCCTAAAAATAAAGGGCTATTAGCCTTGTGCCTCTTGCTGCGCGGCAGCTGGGCCGAGTTTTACAGTCTGTGCGGCACGTGGCACAGGGTGAGTCGGGCACAGGGGCAAGCTGGCAGAGGTGGAGGAGGAATGGTGAAGTATGACCACCGCCTGCTGGAGCTCATGCTGGGACCATCCCGATTTAGTCACTCTTCTCAAAACGAGAAGGTCACCCAAAGAGAGCTCGAATGATGCTCCCTAGGAAGAGGAAGAAAAAATAAAGAGGTAGGGAAGGAGGGAGTGTAGGGCAAGGAAAGATGATAAAGATATCACACCACGGGAGATTTGAGTCATAGCTAACAGCGAGGAGAAAAACAATTTAGAGAAAGTAAAAATCAAGCAATTAAAAACAACTTGTGAGTAGCAGCGATGTGTAAAGCATGCTAATGAAACTCAGCGATTTGACTCGACTGAAGGTTCACATCAACTGTGAAGTGTAGGTTCAGATGTGGTTTATGTTGTTCTTGTATCTATATTCTTGTATGTGTGTATATATAATTAAATATATTAAAAGAACATTTTTTTTACTTAAAAAGGGAGAGCTGTAGTCACTCCCTGATCTCTGATGCTAGTTATATAATGACTTCATCCATAATTCCAAACTATTTTCCCATTGACCTGCTCATGATGATATAATGATCAGTGTTGTCACAATACGACTGTGAGACTGACGCATCCAATCCAGCGCTCACAACCTCAGGCAGATTTCTAAGGATTAAAAACATCCAGTTTTTCTCACTTTAATTTATTAACAGTCCGGTTGTGGCCACTCTGGTTTCAGATCATAAATATTCAGCATGCTTCGCAAATATTTCCGCCTCAACATTGTGTAGTGTGGCGAGAATCTCCCGAGCCTTGACTTTATGCACACTCTGGCAAAATGTACACACACACTTCTCTTTCCATCGATATTGCTTATACTGTTTATAACAGAATAAAGAATCATCAAGTCTTTCTTCTCTCAGGCAATCCTCTGCTTCTGAATTCATCTGCCCGGCCTGAGCAGACCTACAGCTTCCGTGACTCTGTGGGGAAAGAGCTGTTCGACCCGCTGCCCGACGCCACGGCTAAAGTCCAAAGCTCCTTCACAGCTGAGTACCACGCCAAGACTTACCCCCAGGGCCTGGCGTCACCCGTGCCTACGAACAACGGACCCTACAACTCCTACAAGACACATCTGAGGACCAGTGGCGTCTTTGGACACCAGGGAGGACGACTTGTCATGCCCAACGCAGGTACTGCAGGTTTCTTCAGCTCTAATAAAATTTGTTCATCTGAAATAACTAAAACAGCCATGGCTTCAATCACAGTTTCTACAAATACAAAGAGACACCAGTAAGAGGCCGAGCAGGGTTCAGTTTGTTAGGACAAATTATTTATTTATTTATTTGTATACTTATTTCTGTATGTTTACTTTTTTGCTTACTCTTGTTTATTTGCTTTATTTATGTGTTTGCTTATAAATCTGCTCATATATTTATTTGTTTATTGGTTTGTTTCTTTGCTTATTTGTATGTTTTCTTATAAATCATGTATTTTATAATTTTTTTTTTCTCGCTTTTTGCTTTGTCTTCTTATTTCTTTGCTATGAATTTCCTATTTTTCATTGTTTACTCGTTGATTTATTTGTTGTTGTTGTTTTTTTGTTTGGTTTTTTTTTGCTGCTCGCATCTTTATATTGGGTGCAGTTTTGTAAACAGATAAGCAGCTTCATTTGGAGCTGAATTGGACCGTGTCGCTTCTAGCGCCAGGCTGAGGTCAGTGTTGTTTGCGGAAACAGGAAGTTCTGATGCTGTCTGAAGAGGCGATAAAGCAGCAGCACTAACGTTGCTTTCTTATAGCTGTCTTTGTTTAACAGCGAGTCTGAGGGTCAACAGCTTTATTCCAGCTTTAAATGTAATTGCCTTAGTTTGTTTTTATGCCTTTAATCAGTACACAGATGTGATTTTTTTTTCTCCCCCCAGCACTCCTAACCCTCTCTCCTGATAATGGTGGCGAGATTGGCTCTTTATCACAAATCCACTGCAGAAAGCACGATGAGATGTGTTTGATTTAGCTGTGATGTGCTGTAAGACCGTCACAGCTTTCAGTGGCTAATGAGCAAACTGGTCAACAGTCCAGCAAGCCTGCTTTCACTTCTAAAGGGTACTTCAGTCCTCTTTAGAATTACAATGAGATCACCAGCGTGTGTGTGTGTGTGTGTGTGTGTGCTTGTGTGTCTGACTGAATGACGGTCATGAAGCAGTTTAAAAACACACTAGAAGGATGTTTGTGAAACCATGTTTACACACAGATTTCCTGATAATGAAAAAGAAATTGGTCCTAAAATGTAATAAGCTTCAAAAACACCTTTTAATGAGGAAGGGTTAAAAAAAAAAAAAACATAAAAAAACACTTCTATCTGTCTTTTAGAGCACACACCCCCCCCCTCTCTCTCTCTCTCTGTCTCTCTCTCTCTCACACACACACACACATCTATCTAAGGAGATACCAGAAAGCCCCTAATAGCACAGAGAAATGACCTTGAAAGCACTCAAGCCTGTTCCTTCCTCCATGTTATGTTTCTGTGTCTCAGAAGCGACCACATTTTACATTTTCCATCTTAACCAGCTGACTCATCATCCAACCCACAATATCTGATCCCCACGTAGTTTCATTTAAACAGTCCCCAGTACCTGTCCGCAATCCTAACAATAACCTTTATACAAGCTAATATTTTATACACTTAGAGCTTTATCAATTGGCAAATCTGAGGTATTAATCATGGGGGGCACAAATTTCTCGCACTCAAGCGCCCGTTCAGTCGGCTCACTCCTACACAAAATGTCACTTCTGTGCAGCGTGTTAGAGCCCTTTAGATTTCAGAATGTGGGTTTAAAATAGTCAGCGTGTGAAGCGTGATGCATGAGTCCACAGCTCAGCAACAGATAATACACTCTGTGCAACTCAATAACTCTTTCCATTTGAGTAAATCCTCTTCTTTTTCTGAATAACCAAATCATATTCAATTGCTGGATCTCAGAACAGTCCATCTGAACCCAAAGGCAGACAATCAAAAAAAAAATTCTAAAAACTTGCGTTCATCACATTATTCTTCAACATACCAATGAAATCACCAAAGATCTTGTTCCCAAGATGCAAATTCTTTTAGCAGGCAGTCGTCAAAGATGACGTCCAAGCACCTGAACATAAAGAGCGCATCTCACGTATGATTCTAATCAAAAATAAGAAACCCGCAATTTGAAGGAATAACTGTTTTTTTCAGGCAAAGCAATTACAGTGCATTTATTCCGAGTTGTTGCTGGAAGCTGGACGTCAGAGCGAAATGCCTTTTCATTCACGTGCGATCTGTTACATATTCACCCAATGTTTTCCGATCGCACTTCTGACGCTCGAGCTGACGGCAGATGTCTGGCGTGTTGTTTGTGCAGGAGTCAGTCTGCTGGTGTCTCAGGGGGCGATCGCAGAGGACACGTCCTGGGAAATGTACATGCTCATCGATCAAGGAGACTCCAGGTGAAAGAAAATATCCCACCAACATTCTGTACATTTCTTTCTCTCCTTTTCTGCCTTTTTTTTTTTTTTACTTCACGTCATTACAATGTTCTCTATCACGTTCGTTGTTGTGTAGAAGTGCAAAATGTTCCGGTTCATCTTAAGGTAACGTACGCATACAGTATGCGAGTTTAACAAGGACTTTACCATCCAAATTCGGAATGTCTTCCAAATACTCCACTCTACTTTAGAGATCCACGAGATGACGAGTGTGTGGCATTGACAGTGATATTATCAGGCTTTGGAAGCTTAGTTGTTTCAGTAAAGTGCACAAATAATAAGGAAAGAAAGCTGGGTGAACTATAAAGCTGAAGCACCGTGCTGTCATTCTCTTTAGGTAAAGATGAATAAAGGGCAAAATTCCATGTTTGTAATTAACATAGAATATGTGCAGGGTTGCAAAGAAGTTATCTGGATTGTTTGGTGCCATAGAAGACCGGGAAGCAGTTAATTATTTCAGAAAAGTGAGGAGGAACAAGGAAATACGTAATGCTCACATAAAGCAAGCAGGAAACAAAAAGCTTCAAAAGTGCCCCAGAATACGGAAAACAAAAGCGTCAGAATGAGGTTGATGGGATAACAAATTGTTTTCATGAAATTTTTCCCTTTTCATGAGTTTTATTTCTATTTCTAACAAATTCCACTTGATTTTAGCACCACAGTGTGAGGTATGATGTTTTAAATGTGACTAAAAGTTAATTATACTTACACAAATTTAAATTATTGTGACTTTTACATTAGAATGTAAAAATGACATTTTTCTTGCAGACAAGCATCCAGTGAAAAAAATGGCTGTATTCCAAAGCCCCTGGTGGCTAAATGTAGGACTGGTAATATGTGTGAAGTGATATTTCAATAAAGTCTTGTGTGATTTGTTTCTTTTATTATATGTTTTTATAAGTGTTCAATAAGAATGTCTTCAGGTACCAATGTATGATATTTCACTTCATTACTTACTCATATACTAATACTGCTTTGGCTCAGTGGATGAAATTTTCTTTTTTTTTTCTTTTTTGCAGTAACCGTATACCTGAATGTCATAGCAACCATGGTTTCTATTGGTTCAAGGTTTATCATGAAACATCCCACTAGATGAATTCAATTCTTTTTTTTTCCACACTCTCCTGTCCTTGCCCACTGAAATAAATGGCTAGAAAGAAATTTAGTTTTGTTACCGTAATACTAAAACATACAGTGACATCATGTCAAGGACAAAAGACGACCAGATACTAGATTCTTTATAGTTCAGGCTGCATTATTGGGGAGGAAAAAAAAAAAAAATCCAACATCCATGTTCTGTGTCTTCCTGACCTTGTGCTTTCAATCTCGCTTCCCTCTTCCTCGATTCTCTTCATTCTCACCATCACAAACACACAACAGATGGTGCGAGTGAGCTCCTCTCCAAATCGCAGTCTCTCGGCGGGGGCCCTGTGAGAAGATCGTTCCCCCTTCGCCCTCGCGAGGCGAGTCACAAGTGCCTTCTGGAGGCGCGTGTGTTTTTGCATGTTCCCTCCTTTAATTGGTTTAAATGACTTTAGAGCATGGATCAAAACACAGTGCAGCCGCCTCCCGCCATTGAAGCGTGTCACACGGGAAAGCATATTTAAAACGGGTCTCAAATTAGAAGTCTGTCCTTCTGAAACGCTTTAAAGTCAAAGCAGATGAAATTAAACAGCACATGGGTTTTAATTAGACTTACATTTTAATTTCCTTTAATCCATATACACATACAGAGTTTGACGCAATGTTGAGGAGGATTACGGAGCAAGACATGAAACACGGCACTAATAAGAAGTGTGGGGTGATATATAAATCTACTTTATTATTATCGTGCTAATCAGCTATCTTAGCATAATATGATGAAACACTCTTGTAAACTGGAACGTGAAGTGGGCTCCGAGTATACAGTCACTGTTAGACCCAGATTACTTTCATTTGAAAAATTCATCCAAATATAGAAATATTAACAGTAGAAGAAAGAATATTCTGCAAATCTGTTCTTTGCTTCTTTTACGTTCTGTGGAGAACGTAACTCATACTACATGAAGTTCTTTTATCCCTGCATTAAACAGAGTAACGACCCCGTGGCGGCCTCGTCTCATCTCCGCTGAAGGAGAACAAGCCTGGCTGTCATTGCTCACTCCGTTTGCAGTCTTAATAGGGAACAAGGGGCTGATGGGAAGCAATTACGGTGAGCGGATGCAAAATGGGAGTGTTCCGAGTCATTGTGCACGCGGACATAGATCGAGGTTTCCATTACCCGAGCGAGATGTTGCACTTTAGAAAAGTCAGGAATGGTGAAGGTATGACCTTAAAACAGATTCAGACCTTTGCCAATGGAAGAAAGACATTGGAAGAAGGTTGAATCGTTTCTGATCCTGTAAACAAATATTGATATTAGCAACACGTTCGACTGTATTTATAATTAATTTACTAGATACATGTTGCTTGCCGGGGGGCACAGTGGCTTTGGTGGTTAGCACGTTTGCCTCACACCTCCAGGGTGTGTGGTTTGCATGTTCTCCTTGGGCCTCAGGGGTTTCCTCCAGGTACTCTGGTTTCCTCCCCTGGTCCAAAGACATGCATGGTAGGTTGATTGACATCTCTAAATTGCCCAGAGGTGTGAATGTGGACTGCGACCTGTCCAGGGTGCACCCTGTCTGCGCCTGTAGAGGGCTGGGATAGGCCCCAGCTGATCCCTGTGACCCGGGTAGTCTCCGGATAAGTAGGTATGGACAAGATAGATAGATAGATGTTGCTTGCCACATTTGTTATTTATTACTCAGTATCTAGATATTTTCATTAATATAGTGTGTGTGTGTATAGATTGTTGTTCCCCTGTATAGTATTTCCAAAAATGGCTATTATTGGTCATTCAAGTAACCAGTCTTTACAAGCTTGTTGACTAGAAAAGCATTTCAGAACACACAGTAAGTCAAACCTACGAGGCGGATGAACTTCTACACTAGAACACAGAATCACATTACACTCAGGCACAAAAAAGGGAATTTAAAGGTACAATGGGCACCAAAAGTGG
>JAOTRN010000028.1:13718513-13737029 GCA_028566695.1 Bagroides melapterus
AGTGTTTGAAGTTATCAACAAGAATGATGGGGCTACTCACTACTGAGTCCTTTTTTATTCTGGGTATTTATGGGGTACAGTCTTAAACTGTTGATCAAGTGAAGAACAGATTGTTTGAGTTTAAATACAGTTTTCAGTAAATTGCCAATCTCTATTTTTTTTTTTTTTTTTGTCTCTTGCTTCTTTTAATTCTTTTGACATTTTGAAGCAGTCACCTACAACCTGGTTATGATCCACCAGCACAAAATGCAGACACTTGTAATGTTTCCCCTAGTCTTAAGATTTTGTTATATAAGGATAGATAGATAGACAGAGAGAGAGAGAGAGAGAGAGAGAGAGAGAGAGAGAGAGATGAGAAAATGGCAGCTTTTGTGATGAAAAAAAATGAAACCTTGTTGCATAAGTTTGTATAACTTTTTATAATTGGCGGTTGTGGCTGTGTTTCAGTATGAACCAATTACATTCAAGCTCTTGTTCAAAATGATCAATCACATGGCATCTCCCTGGTTCGAATGGTTCTGATTAACCCCAAATAAAGATCAAGCTGTTTCTGTAGGATTTTCTTCACTTCATCTTGGTTTCATCAGACTAGTCACGTATCAGCCAGAAAAGCGGTATAAAATAATTCCTAAAACATAGTGACATGCTCTTACAGTGTAATGGACCTAGAAAGTTTCTGTAAGAAAGAGAGGGAAAAGACAAGACGTGCCATGCTGATACTCTTACCACAAACCACTGAGTGGTGTAATTAAATCAAAAGGTGTTACAACTAAGAATTAGATTAGTTATGTGCACACTTATGCAACTAAGTTATTGTTTTTACTAAGTTGTTGTTACTAAGTGTTTTTATTTCCTTTTTTCCCCTAAGAACTTTTGTGATTGTTTTTCCACTTCATTTTATATGTTGTAATTTCACACAGAGGGTGGAAAATGTTCTTAAAAGAATTTATTTTTGTCAATAACAAAAAAACCTGCCATTTTAATCAGGGATATGTGTGTGTGTGTTTATATGTAAATGTATATATAATATAGGGTATACATTCTCATTTACTCTATAGACTGCATGCTTTAGCTGTGTTTGTGCTTTTTCTTTTTCTTTTTCTATTTAAGATCTGAAATTGTTTCAGCACATTGCATCAATCCTCAATAGCGATCTAACAAACATTCCTGTTTTAGAAGCAAATTGACTTTTTCGCCTCACTGAAAGCAAAAGCCTTCGTGCCAGCCCTGGATCTGTCAACGTCAGCGTAGTGAGAACGAATCAATGACCTCCTCTGGTAAGGTGCAGAGAGCCAGCAGTGGTGTCAGTTCACCTCTGTAAACAGCTTGTTCTTCAGCGCCATTCACACTTATGCATCATCTTTTCATCCCAGCTCAGGTCATGTCCTTCGTCCTCACGCCACTGTGTACTTGTAGTCAGGATTCAGACTAAGAGACAGTTTTGAAAGGAAGCCATATTGCTGTATGTACACATCTCGGCTCTGCCTAGACATAAGCATGGCCCTGTTGTTCTTTAGAGACGTGACCTTGGCTTTGGTGAAACAATTCGTAAGCGAGTGTAGCTCCTGCTGTGTACAGCAGCTGGACAATGCTTTCATATTTAAAGGGGGAAACAGAAGTAGGCATGTCAGCAGATGGAGACAATAAATTCAGAAGTAACGTTTTTGCACCAGTAGTCATTTTACACACACATAACCACCATCGCTTCATAAATGGCTGTGCACACTAGCAGAGAACGTAAGATGATTAAATAAGTGGTAGCGTTAAATTGGAGCTAGGGTTTAATTCATCCCAGTGGTATTTTTACTTTAGAAGCGTACTATAAATGCATTAAATGAACATAACCTCAGTATACGTCACGTCCATTTACTAGTTTTATATGTGGCTCGGACTTAATGACAGTGTACCTCACTTTGAGTATATTTAAAAATAGACTTTAATTCTAAATTATAAACGTAGTTTGCTCTAAGTCTATTTAAAATGCAAGTATTTCAAAAGTAAACTGGTATTATTCTCTTCAGGTGCACTTAGAGTGTTAAGCATGTTACTACTAGAATTAGACTAAAACTAGAACTTAAATCTAATTCTCTTAAAGCAGGTTTGAAAACAATTCTGCATTACGTCTACTATTACTGTACTTACCTTCACATACTGTAGATATACCTGAGGATACAATATACTTCAGTATTCTAGTAAGTAATATTACTCATAAGCTAGTTTATGTTTCTTTCAGCATACTTACATATGCTAGTTGCACGTGTACTTATCTTCAAGTAGTCCTCAGGAAATTCTGCTATTTCTATGGTAAACTAGAGTAATTCTCAAGTAAACACAGACATGATAGCTCATCAACAGTCTAGTGTACTTCACTTCAGGCATGATTAGCTAGCTTATTAAAAGTAAACCACTGCATTTTCCTTGAGTATAATTACAACAAATGTTGGTATATTAAACATAAGATCATGCAATTAGCTCTAATGTATAATATATACATATATTTATATATATATATCTTTACACACCTGCACTAAAACATTTCTTCTCCATCCGCAGGAAGTGATGTCGGCAGAAGACGATTCGACTTCCTGCTACTGCCTCCTGGACTCCGGAAGGTGCCACCTGCTGCTGAGCGAGCCGGGCTCGTACGCCCTCGTAGGTGAACCGCTGAGCGACGGCGCCACCAAGAGGCTGAAGGTAGCCGTGTTCGGCAGTTCACACTCCTCTATGAGCTACAGTCTGCGAGTGTACTGCGTCGACGACACGCCTCACGCCTTTCAGGTCAGTATCACGAGTGTTGTGTGTTCGAGTCCAAATTCCACACAGTTTTGTACGTGTGACGAGGTGTTGGTGTACAGGAATACCATAATGGGGAAATCTTAAATATCAAAAGTATTCTAGCAGCTTCCACACCGTTGAATAATTTAAACAGCATCGCAGCAAAAGTGTCATAAGGTATGAGATTAGTTCCACACATGTCCTTATTCAAATTTTTTCTTTGTAAGTAAATCTTCTACTGAAGTGCAACAGCTTGTCTAAACTGACAATGATTTCTGGAATAAAATAATAACCAATCAGCAAAGGCATGTTAAGATGCTTGTGGGGTGGAGCTCAGTATTCGAGTCACCGTCTCGATTCCAGCTCTAAAACATACAGCCTCACTCCTGGGACACAATTTACATCTTCCTGCAACAGCCAGATTTCTTCCGCCTCCTCTAATTAGTGCACCGGTGATTGACTGCAGGCTAGCGTCTAGACTCTGTGTTTGTTACGGAACACCTAGTTTCAAAAGAGTCAGACAGATGAAACTGAAGTCCCCTACCTCTAAATGATGCTGCTTTACAAAGAGCGTGTCATGTTGTGGAAGAAAATGTATTCAGATTTTGTTGTTACACCAGGCCTCGATTATCTCTAGCACTTAGTAATGTTGCGTGTATCTGTAGATTAGATTCTCTCTCCTCTCAGAGTTGGCCCATGATGTCTACAGGAACACATAAATAAACACAGATTAAACTGCATTATGTCGCTGCAATGTCTGTGTTTTCTGTCGGAGCAATCCACAAGTACATAATCATACCACTCGGGTTGAGTCACTCTATGAATTCTTAATCCAGTCAATGCATCACTGAGCTTCAGATGGCTGGAGTTTAGATTTTTTAACCATTTATATAATTTGGTTTATCTCAGAAATACCTTTCTCTCTCTCTCTCTCTCTCTCTCTCTCTCCTATCTCTTCTGAGAAAATGTCTTGTTTCAGTGCATTGCACAATGCTAGCCTGTAGGTATACGTTAGCCTGTATGTGCCACCGAGATGAAGAACGTTGCCAAATAATGACAAAAAGGAACAGAGGATGACTGTAATGAGTTTTCTTTTTTATTCATTTTTAACTGGACCAAACCAACATACATACATGATGATGCTTTGCAATCCAGATCTAAAATTTGTACAGCATGAATGCACATTGGTTTTGGCTTGTGGTTCATGCTCCCACAATTCCTTCAGTTGATAAACATCATATGCTTTGAAACATCTATTGTACAGTTCCCCAAAGGTGCCACCATTGGACTGACATCTGCATATTGCTGGTCATTATTGTAAACTGACCTTATTTGTAGATCAGCTTGCGATGTGCTGCTGGTAAAATCCATTTAAAACATGTTCACAGGCTATAAAGGGATACACACAGTCTCTGACACTGTGGCAGTCAAATGATGGTCAATTGGTGTTAAGTGGCATAAAGGGATATGCATACTCCCAAACACTTTGGTGTTCAAATGATGCTCGATTGTTATGTGGCACAGCCTGTTATTTTCCTACATCGTTACACCATCAGCAGACACGTGGCAAGATGGAAGAATGGATTTGTATTGTTTCTGTCATGACCTTATCTGCGTCCGCATGAGAAATTCTTCATGCTAGTTTGATTGAAGTCCAGACAGTCTTCACTTAATTTGATTTAATAGATCTATTTCAGCATCTCTTTGATTAACGATTTGTTTATATTTCCTTACACAATTTCCTACCTCCTATCCCATGCCATTTACTCATCAATAAGGAAATAGAAACCTACGGTCGAGCGGTTTTTATAAAACAACAGCATTAAAAATTCAGCAATTAGAGTTCAGCACATGTTCAGGTCTGAGAGATGCTGTTCTGTTAATTTTTTTTTTTTTAATCAGAGTATTTGTCTCCTGTCTGTTAGCTGGAACGAGTCTATCCATCTCTGACCTTTCTCATTAACACTGTTTTTCGCCCACATGGTCCAGTGCTCGACGTTTAGTGTTGTTTATTACACCGTTCTCAGTAAACCCCAGAGACTGAAGTGTGCGAAAACCCCAGAAGGGCAGCTGTGTCTGAGATGCTGGAACCATCACGTCTGGCACCGGTTACCATAACCACAGGCAAATGAGCTCTCTCTCTCTCTCACACACACACGTCTTGTCCATGATGATGTTTGGACTCACGACATCTAAACTATTCGACCTCATGACTCATTGCTTAGAGGAGCAGACTTGCTGTGTTAACAAGGCAGGAAATGAAGAGGGTCACTGAGGTTCTGTATGCATGTATGTGTGTGTGTAACTGAATATGAATACATTAGGACACAAATAGGACATTCACTATTAATATTTTTTTTGTTTAAGATTTTTTTTTTTTTTAAGCCTCACCGGCCGTCTGGTTGAGACTAGTGGAATGGGATCCTGTACAATGCAACAAAAAAAGTCATGAGGGCAAGAGGTTTATACACTCATGCAGGCTAATGAGCAGCAAGGTTGACCTGTAACTCCATAACTCTGAAGCTGAGAGCTGAAGCTCTGAAACCAGAGCAGTGAAATACTGTCATGTTTGGTTTATATTTAGTATCATTTAGAATTTGTTTTTGGTTTTACTGTCGTGTGCTTGAATTTCTGCTGCTAGGTTTTTAGTTTTGTTTCAAAATCTGTCATGCACTTGGATTAGGTTAAAGCCACCTGCCTTCAATTAGCATTTCTTTCTAATTCAAATAAATCTGGGTGTGCATACCAGTCTAGTTTGGAAAGAAAATAAATGGAATAAGGTTCAGTAAAGATGATTGGTCTGTGGACTCCAATATTATCATATAGCCTGGAAAAATAGCATCTTGGCAGTCATTTTTTTTAAAAAAAAAGGTGATATATTGAACATTTCTTGTTAGCATTGTTTGCAGTGTGTGAAGAATGGATGGGGAATATTAATTAGAGATTACAGGTGCTCAGCTGCAGGTGGCTAATGGAGAAGAAATGAGTTGAGTCAGTGGAGATTGAAGATGTGTTCATGAGCTGCTGGTGGTTGAGTGTTTCCCATGTGAAAGAAGTTATTTGTGGCTGAGTAATCCGTTTATTTCAAATAGGCAATGGATAATGGTGCAGCAAATCCAGATATAATCCAAAATGCCATCTAGACTTTGGAGGACTAGAGCAGAGAGGGCTTACAGTAAGAGGATAATGCTAGCTCTAAAGGGTTCAGAAAGTTCTGAGAGCGAGCATGGCACTGCCAGGCCCTCCAGCAAGACAAAAAACTTGTAGAAGTCACTTTATATAAAAAAAAAAATCTGGTAAAACAGATAAATGTAAAGTTCTGACCAGAAAGGCTCCCAAGTTCTTCTTTCTTTCATACTGACTACAGTGAACTCTGATGTTAGTACATTTGCTATTGCAGGAGGTAAATCCAGACTGTCTAGTGTGCACCAAAATGGAGCCATATCTTTCAGGATCAGTCACTCAGTCTAGTGTAAAGCTAGAAATCCCACCATCATACTCTACTGATCTCTCGTACCCTACTCATATCATCTCTACCTTAAGTCACATGTAAGTCACGCTGTCTTCCCTAGGATGTCTCTGATCCCACTTCTTTGTTGCTCTCTACTCACTTCCATTTGAGATAAGTCTTATATTTTTGTGCTACAGCAGGTAGCACTGCCGCCACAAAGCTTCAGAATCCAGAATTTAACCATAATTATGGGTTATTTTGTGTGTGGAGTTTTGCTGTTCTCCCCATCTCTGTGTACATTTTCCTCTAGGATCTCTGGTTTTACAAACACAAGCTCTAAGGTGGATGGATGGTACATTGGATTAACACAAGTCAAATTCCTAGTGCAGGTCGGGACATAATTAAGTGCAGTATGTGTCTGAAATGTACACTCACTTTTTTAAATATCTGCATCACGTTTTGTTCAGAAAGTGTGATGTGGTTAAAAAAACAAAGGGTGACAAAAAGGAAAGTGCAAGTTTTGTTCTCAGTAAAGAGCTGATGTCGCAATGCATGATTACAGGTTGTATTTTCATATTGCTGTCAACACAATGCTGTTTCTCCATCTCACACACACACACACACACACACGTCAGCATCAATCAGTGTGGTGCTGCATGAGTGCTCACACTGCTATCAGTAAGCAGGGTGAGATTGCAAATGCTCAGAATAGATGCTGTTACCAAACACACACACACACACACACACACACACAAAAAGCCAGTGAGACACAAAGCAGTTATGACAGATGAACACTGCTACCCCTGAAAGCAAGGCAAGCCGTTAATCAATTTAAATTCAATTTACTTTTCTAAGGTTCATGCTGATTCTGGGGTTTTTTTTTTGTTTGTTTGTTTTTTTTTGTATGCATCTGTGTGTTTGTGTGTGTACTGGTTTGTGTTTTGCTCTGTTTTTGCATCGCCATCGCCATTTTTCATCTGAGCTGGGAAAAGCAAAGATTCTCTGAGGATTCCAACTCTTTCTAAAAGTGGATATGCTGATGTCAGGTTTTTTCCTTTCTACTGAACCGTCAACCATAAAATCTGTGACTCACACACTACAGGACTGTTTTTTTCCGTTTTTTTTTTTTTGTTTTTTTTTAAAAAGCACTTTTACATGTGGGATTTTATGATGGATACCGCACTGTAGTTTTGATTGTTTTGTTTTGGTTTTTTTTAAGAGTGTAATGTTTAGTCTTCTCACTTCTCACCAGCATTCTCACTTCCTGTCCTAGGATCTGCATCCATTTCATTTTTTATTCAATTGTTAAATATGATGTAATAATGTGTCATGGTGACTTTAAACAAAGATCTTACCAAATATACTTAAGCAAGAAAAATATTACTGACACATTGTAAAGAATGATAACTTTACGTCAGAAAATGTGTTCTCACTTTGATCATGATCATCCACACCCGTTTTTGATTCATCACCTGAGGCAAAAGTCACTCATGGAGCTTTAAACTACCTCATTGTCACCTCTTCGCTCTGCTCTCGGTTCCTGCTAACAAAATAACTGTTGATTAAGTCACTTAACTTCCTTTGTATGCTACAGCATACAGTTACAAGAACACTGTTCCAGCATGATAATGCCCATGTGCACAAAGCAGCACTATGAAAACATGTGTTAATGTTGGAGTGGAAGAACTGCACAGAGCTCTTACTTACATCTTAAACACTGACTTCACCCCTCACTCTTACATCAGTGTCTGATCTTACTAACGCTCTTGTAGCTGAATGTTCACAAACAGATCTTCCCAAAAGTGTGAAACACTAAATCCAGAATGGAATTTTCAACAATCACACAAACAGATGCTGATATCCACAGGGACTTGAGGAATATGTACAGGTTCAATAGTCTGAAAGCCTAACATCTGATTTATTAAAGCAGGAAATGAAGTATAAAGATTTCTAGTCATTCACAGTCAATGGAAAAGGTTAAATCAATCTAACTAACCCTCCCTGGTAACCTTTAAAAGTTTCTGCATAGAAACCTTTTTTTGTTGCCATCATATGTCCTTTAACAAAGAGACTCTGTGAGAGTAAAGAAGCTCTCTGTAACAAATTAGAGCTGAGCATCTCTGACATCTCATTATCATCTGTGCACGCTACCATACTAACATCTTCACCTCTGCGGTTTCACGTTAAGTCACACGTCTGACTGTGGTCTTTGCAAGTTTCATGACAACACCTGGTTGAATCACACAGAGATAGGAAGGAGCAGACTTGTTCAATATAACACCAATCAAGCGGTTTTATTAAAACTTCTTTGGTTTGAGCCTTTGGGGAAACCTTTAAAGGTTGTGGCAATCAGCTAAAGAACCCTTGAGAGAAAGCTAAAAGTTGTAGCTCTTTATATAGTTCTATGCCTTTTTATGCCTTGCCTTAGGGAGTGGTGACTGCAGAGAGCAACAGACATGGCTTGCTCCTGGAGGAACCCAAGATGCTTCTGTTTAAAGGGAATACCAACAATCTACAGGTCTCCATCCAAGATCTGCCCCAGTTCCCATGGACCATCAAACCCTTTAGCACCTGTCAGGTGAGGAACTTTATTAGGTTTATATCTAACATGCCACAAGAACAGCATCTTGCTGTAGAAATACTGCAGATGTTTGTCACTGTTCTGCATAATGTATGAAAGAATGTTCTAGTTGGCTGTTGATCTCCTGAGATTCCGTAAGATTGTACATGTGTGGAAAGAATGACCTTCTTACAGTCACTCAGAAGAAAGCAAGTTAATTGCAGACATTCATTATGAGACGTATCCAGAACAGGATAGTTAGCATCCTAGCAGATCACAACTGGTGCTACATGTGTCAGGGGAACTGAAGGTTACCATGTGGCTTTTCAGGATTGCTAGCGGTCATGGATAAATTATATCATGGGAGAAAAATGTATGTATTTGTTTATTTTCTAACATAGTTTTTCCATGGATATTAAAGAATAAAACACGGGGGACATGCTGCTATAGGAAACCAATCAATCTATGTGAAGTTACTGTTACTGCTGTGAAGGTGATTATTTTCCAATAATGGTATGATCTGAGGGGTTTCATAACACCTCTACCGTCTGCACAACGAGATTCATTTACTTCAGGAAATGTCTTTGTCCCTTTACAATCTTAGCATTCACTGCAATGGAGTGCTACGATTCCTCTCACCCGAGAGACTAGGAGATGATGATCTAACACAGTGTTAACATCATGAAGACTTGTTAATTAGCAGATGAGTCGAGTCAGGTGTGATAGGGTTCCACTAGGATGGATTTAATCTTTCGCTCCATCTCCTCCAGCTTAAATCCTGTTCTTTTTACCCTGATCTGAAATCAGCACTGAGGATGTGTGATGGATTAGGGCTTGGAGGAAATGAGGGAGAAGCTGATCTATCTTGGAGAATTAGATCTGAAAGGGATTTGGAAGTTTGACCGCTCAACAATAGTTTTCTGGCGGTACATGAAAAGTTTAGCTTCTAGACTATAGTCCCATCATGCACCTCTTCGGTCCCTTCATGAATAACACCCTCTTCTTACGACGGGTTGCGGCAAGTCAAGGGCGTTTGCCGCTCTTGTGCCTCATTGCTGAAATTAATTCGACACCAAAGCTGACGTTGCTCTGCAGTGCTCACATACTGGGGACGTGGGGCTTAACCCGAGAGCGACCTGACTGCTGGAATTAACAAGAATTTGGGTCAGAGCCTGGTTTTGTCCTGAGCATCTCAAATACAGCTCTTTTAGCAGAGTAGCAATGCTGACTCAGTGACTTTACTCACATAATGAAACACTGTGTCTCTCCACTCTTTCTCTCTCTCCCCTATTATCATCTCTCTATAAATCTACATCACTTTCCTTTTCTACCTGCATTTTCCATATTTTTTCCCCCCTTCTCCATCTCTTTAAAACTGTTCCCTCTTTCTCTTTTCTTCTATCCTCTTTTCATTTGCTTTCCGTATCTCTTTTCCCCATGTTTTTCATCTCCTTCTCCTCTCCACACTCTTTTCCCCATCACTTCATTTTGTCCTCACACCTGTCTGTACTTACTCTCCATTTTCTTCCTGTATGTGTTGCAGGAGTTCTCCTTCTCACAGGTATGGAGCAGTAACCAGCAACCTCTGCACTGTGCCTTCTCTCTGGAACGCTTCAACATCGGCACCTCGCAGCTCTCCTGCAAGATCAGCGTGCGCCAGGTCAAAGGTCATGAGCAGATCCTGCAGGTCTACACCTGTGTGGAGGAGGTCAGTTCATATTTTTGTGAATGACCTGTTCAGAAAAAAAAATCACGTTATGAGATCATTATGAGTCATGAAACTTGTGTATCTTGAGTTTGGCAGAACTGTACAATGTTTTCCTTTTGATGTTTTCTCCCAGAAGGAGAAGGAGACGCTCCCATTTTTTATGCAGACCGACTGCACGGTCACCTCCCAGACAGGCGCTAAAGCATTCAAAATCCCTCCATCCATTCGGCAGCGCATCTGCGCCACCTTTGACACTGCCAACACCAAGGGCAAGGACTGGCAGCTCCTGGCTCAGAAACTCAACATTCAGAGGTAAACGCCTTACATAAACATGATGACTTTCTTCATCAACTTTATTAGGGGTAAAAAAAAACCACTATATATCTCTACTTTGCCTTCATTCATCCACTTAACGCTGACGCATGCTACGCTGTTCTATGATACGACACAAAGCTCTTTAAATAATCATGCTGTAATGGCATATACGCTATACATTATGCATGTTCTGCAATATTTAATAACTTATGCATGCTAAGCATGTCATTTCCAAGAAGAGAAGCATCTGATATTTTAGGCACCGCCGTTGTTCAGCTTTATTAAGGAATGCTATTATTTCCATGAACGTTGAGGGCTTTTCAGATAATTTACTACTCGGAGCAAATAACTGCTCATTGTTTCGTGGTTTACATGAACAAACGTGTTGAAACACTGCCACCAAGTGGCCGCGAATATGAGCACAAGATTCTGAAACTGCCTGTAAATACGTGTAATTCTAAATAAGATAATGTTTTATTCATTTATTGAGAATAGAGGTTGATAAGTATAACGGCACATGAGTGGTGGACCTGGAAATTACAACATTTTATATAACTCTGACATACATTTAGCATTAAATACTAAGGATAAACAATAGTATTATAAGTGTTGCTTGTTTCTTGATTCTGATCAGGAGATTAACTTTCAGTAACAGCAACAGCACTTCCAGATGTAGATATTTTTATTCTTTTTACTGCATCACAATATAATCCAATACCCTATATAGATATCTAGTTGCAGGTGTCTACATTCAATCACACCATCATTGTATCCTCTTCCTCAGGAACCTGTTGTATTTCGCTCAGCAGCACAGCCCATCCGGGGTCATCCTCAGCCTGTGGGAGGCTCAGCACCAGGCCTCTGGAGACCTGGACTTGCTGGCCAGTGCCCTCGAGGAGATCAGCAAGATCCATTCGAAAAGTTTGGCCCAGAGCCTGAGCGAGCCGCAGCCGGACTACAATCAGTGAGAGAAATACGCAAATGTGATCTGTCTGTAAACTCCTGACGTGAATGCTCACGTCCGGCTCCAGAGAAAGATAGAAAGAGACGTGAACAAAAGGAGTGTGTAAAGGCGTAGTGAAAAGACGCACTGCTTTAAAACAGAAGAGGAGAGCACTTGAAGAAAGTTCTGCCTTAGCTGTCCTATCATTATGAGGGTCAGCTCGGGTCATAAACCTTCTTAACCATTTCCTTTTTTTCTTTTAAGCTTTCCCACTGGTTCACAGGCAGCATGGACCTTTTAACGCTTCAGTGTGCTACTACTTACTTATTTTGTGGTTCAGTTGCACTATAAAGCATTGTAGAGGTCAAGTGTGTGGCACGTTTCAAAAGAAGCGACGTGGTTTCCTCTTTGTGAGTGAGGATCTGTTTTTCCCCACGCACGGTGTACTGCGACGGTTCGTTTTGCCAGTAGGGAGCCATTGTAAAAGCAGTGACTGGGACGCAAGATGAATAAAATATGTGCTTTTCTGTTTAATGTTGTTGTTTTTAAGATGTGTAAGCAGAGGGGTGGGTGGTCGGGAATTGTAAGCATGGATCTCAAGTTGAACATCAACACAACAGCTCCAATGTGTTTCTCTTAGATAACAACAGCAGTTACTGCGGTCGTCTCTGCATGGAGGACGTTGCTCTGCCGAGACAGTTACAGTCAGATAATTTACACAAACCCCAAATCAGCTTCAAAAAAAAAAAAAAAAAAAAAAAAAAAAGAAAAAATGTAAAACACGCCAAATAACGAAAAAAATACAGCAGTGGAAGATGTTAAGTAGGACATCAGTTTAGAAAGGAAACTGAGGCTAACGGTTGCTTTTAGAATGGGATTATCATTAACATCTTCCATGTTATTGCTGTATTTTGTTTAGTTTTGTTTTGTTTTTTATCTGACAAGTTTCCCTAAAGAGTTTAATGTATACAGCGAATTATGTACATTTTCTCTTGCTTTGCCTGACAAACAGGAAGGACAGAATCTACAAACAACTGATTAATATCCGTCAGTTTCTGTTCATCTCCATGGTGACAACATTCTAATGATGAATTAGAACGAAGAGAAGAATTACGTAACAGTGCAGGAAACTGTCTTTTTAAATGCCATAGTGTCAACCCATCAAATGTGAAATTGATTTTTTTTTTTTCCCCTGAATGAAACTAAATTATACTGGTCTCCTCCTCAGCTCAGCTCTCCTCTTTCTGCTGCTGATGAAATTCCAGCCACATGACAATAAATATATGCATAAATGCAGGATTTTTTTCCTCGCTTGATTTTTTCCACAAAATTTTAATGTATTAACAAAGTTTATCCAATAAAGTTAAATGGAAATATTGTCTGGTTTTATTTACTAACCTGATACTAAATAGAACACATAATTTATGCCATATATAATTTATACCTCAGACAAATAAACCACAATGCCAGTTGCATGATCATTCCTGTTCCTTCTACCCAACCATCAGTTCATCTATCCACTTAGCAATTTTCCCCATATAAATAATCCAGACTCCATTAAAATTAAAACACTGTCGAATGTTTAATCTGGTCAATAGGTTTAGATTGATTTCTATAACCACAGATCTGATGTTTTTGTACATTTTGAAAGTGTTCCAGTGCTACACCACAACATCTCAAGGTCTTATACTTTACTTTTAAACTCACAAATGCAAACAAATAAATAAAAGGTGGGATTGATGCAGCCATAATTTTCTCAATAAACTGGCATGGATAGAACTCTGCTTAAAGGCTTTAACACCATATATATTGTACCAACATCTTGTAGTGTCAAACAGTGTTTACAGTCCACTAATACAGGAAGTGAAAGAGCTTGGGAATTGACTCAGGTTTCAAGGATTAATAACCAATATGAAGCAAGTGCACAGCCATCTGTTACTGCCAGCCTCCTTTCGAATCAGTCGAAAATATAAAAGCGCAGTCTCAGAAAAACCTTTAAGAAAAAAAAGGCTCTTATCTGCTCTGACCAAACTCAGCCACAATAGAGGAGAACATGGCAGCAAGATATATGTAACCGGAAAAAGAGCCGAGTGGAAAAGGTTGTCAGAACGGAGATGGATAGGAGACGGACAGTGCAACACCATGTCCGTCTTCTCCAAATCATCGCCTTCATTAATCTGCTCTGGCGTTTTTTTTTTTTATTGCGCTCACTCAGGAAAAAGGCACGTCCTGCTGGTCATTAACAGTGAAATATGTTATCCAGTTAGCATGAAAGTCTCAAGCTGTCTATTAATATTCACTTTTTGAATTATGGACTTCCTCAAGAATCGTGTCTCTGTTCAATAAGGAAGAGTGACAAAGTCAATTACTAAGATAAAAGTCCTAGAAGGATGCTAACCCTAACCAAAACAAAACAAATGTAGGATGATGGACCAGAGAATATCCCCAGAAGTTTAAAGAATAGTTACAGAACACTACAGAAAAAAAATCTCCATTTGAAGATTCTGGTCTAAGAGCTTTTTATCAGGTTGTCATTCAAGTCACTTGTGCACATTCCTGAGTGATGAATTTGAAAGTAATGCTGATTAGTGAGTGCATAAGCAACTTACTGGGGTGATTAAGAACACAAATATTCTCTGATGCATAATTCTGATATTATTTATTTATTTTTATTACACACACACAGCACACACAGAGAGAGTGAGCGAGCGAGAGAGAGAGAGATACTGCGGATTGAAAGAATTACACAGATTTACAGCATTAGCATTGTAGCTAAACATTCAGAACTCTCACACTTACCTGATTGTCATTTTGGGTAGAATTTCTTCTTTAAATCTTAATGTTAATGCATTCTTATGCTCTTTTTAGAAGTGCTGACATGCGACAGTGAAAGAGCGTTTTCCGTTTTTATTTTCTATGCTAGTGTATTCTATGCTCCGTTGTGTGAATCAGATGTGGGACACACGTGGCGGTCCACCGGAGACGTTTTATCTCTCCTCTCTCTGACACATAAGAGAACATAAGCAGCCTCTATGAGTAGGAATCGCCCTTGTTTTCTCTCTTCCATGAAACTGTGCTGTTTGTTACACTACCAACTCCTGATGCTACTAGTCTTAGAAGCTCAGCTATTTGAAAAAACATCTTTTCCAGTAATGAGCAACTTTTTTCATTACCATCTTAACCCAAATTACCAATTCAACATATTTCTGAAATAAATACATTGAAATGTATCCGTCTAGAAACAAGTTTGAATCCTAATTAATGCAGCACACACAAGTGTGCCTCAGCTAGCTAGCCACACTTTCAGAAAGGTAGTTTGGCTGTAGCTTAGTTGTTTTAAATCATGAGGAGCTTCAGAAGTTACACATGTGGACTTGGAACAGGAACAGGAACCTAGAGCACCTAAGGCAAAGAATAGGTGGAAAAATCTGACCTAAAATGAACAGTACAGGTGAAACTCGAAAAATTAGTATATCGTGCAAAAGTTAGTTTATTTCAGTAATGCAACTCAAAAGGTGAAACTAATATATGAGATAGACCCATTACATGCACAGCAAGATAGTTCAAGTCGTGATTTGTCATAATTGAGATGATTATGGCTTACAGCTCATGAAAACCCCAAATCCACAATCTCAGAAAATTAGAATATTGTGAAAAGGTGCAATATTCTAGGCTCAAAGTGTCCCACTCTAATCAGCTAATTAAGCCATAACACCTGCAAAGGGTTCCTGAGCCTTTAAATGGTCTCTCAGTCTGGTTCAGTAGGAATCACAATCATGGGAAAGACTGCTGACCTGACAGTTGTGCAGAAAACCAACATTGACACCCTCCACAAGGAGGGAAAGCCTCAAAAGGTAATTGCAAAAGAAGTTGGATGTTACCAAAGTGCTGCATCAAAGCACATTAATAAAAAGTTATGTGGAAGGGAAAAGTGTGGAAGAAAAAGGTGCACAAGCAGCAGGGATGACCGCAGCCTGGAGAGGATTGTCAGGAAAAGGCCATTCAAAAGTGCTGGGGACTTTCACAAGGAGTGGACTGAGGCTGGAGACAGTGCATCAAGAACCACCACACACAGACGGATTCTGGACATGGGCTTCAAATGTCGTATTCCTCTTGTCAAGCCGCTCCTGAACAACAAACAACGTCAGAAGCATCTCACCTGGGCTAAAGAAACTGGTCTGTTGCTCAGTGGTCCAAAGTCCTCTTTTCTGATGAGAGCAAGTTTTGCATCTCATTTGGAAACCAAGGACCCAGAGTCTGGAGGAAGAATGGAGAGGCACACACTGCAAGATGCTTGAAGTCCAGTGTGCAGTTTCCACAGTCTGTGTTGATATGGGGAGCCATGTCATCTGCTGGTGTTGGTCCGCTGTGCTTCATTAAGTCCAGGGTCAACACAGCCGTCTACCAGGAGATTTTGGAGCACTTCATGCTTCCTTCCACAGATGAGCTTTATGGGGATGCTGAATTCATTTTTCAGCAGGACTTGGCACCTGCCCACACTGACATAAGCACCAACACCTGGTTCAGTGACCGTGGGATTACTGTGCTTGATTGGCCAGCAAACCCGCCTGACCTGAAACCCATAGAGAATCTATGGAGCATTGCCAAGAGAAAGATGTGAGACATGAGACCGAACAATGCAGAAGAGCTGAAGGCCGCTATTCAAGCATCCTGGTCTTCCATAACACCTCAGCAGTGCCACAGGCTGATGGCTTCCATGCCACACCACATTGAGGCAGTAGTTGCTGCAAAAGGGGCCCAAACCAAGTACTGAGTACATATGCATGCTTATACTTTTCAGAGGTCTGATATTGTTCTATGTACAATCCTTGTTTTATTGATTGCATGTAATATTCTAATTTTCTGAGATTGTGGATTTGGGGTTTTCATAAGCTGTAAGCCATAATCATCTTAATTATGACAAATCACGGCTTGAACCATCTTGCTTTGCATGTAATGAGTCTATCTCATATTAGTTTCTCCTTTTGAGTTGCATTACTGAAATAAATGAACTTTTGCACGATATTCTAATTTTTCGAGTTTCACCTGTAGGTGGCGGTGATACTCTAAGGGAGTGTGCGTTTCATCAGAAAAGAGAAGAGGAGGAGACAAAACAGGAAACTGTGCTGCTTAAGATGACATCATAGCAATTAAAGGGGAAAGGACTCCTGTCAATCAGGCAATTATCAGGTATATGAAAAAGAACAATTTTGTGTAAATTCTAACAGAAGACGCAACTATAATTAACAAGTTAATTTCTATACCTGTTACACTAGCAACTAGCGCTGAGGCTAACGATAAACCTCACAATATCCTCAGTGGAGTTTTTTTCTCTCTCACCTCAGATCCTCGCCGAAATTCCTCTTCATTTATCTCTGCTGTACACCTCGACACTTCCCAGGGTTTTTACAACGTATATGGGTGAAAAATGCTTCACTGAAAGCCATTTTCACTAAAGGGCTTCGTGGTGAAGTTTACCTAAACTGTTTAGCGAATAACAAAGGTAATCGTGTTCTGATTTAAAAAGACCGCCGTCGTTTTTCCTCGGTGTTTTATACTCAGTCACCAGTAGGTGGCACAAAACATTGCTTTTCTACCACTTTTAAACCTATTGAGAAGACATTGTGGAAATATTCTCTCGTCTCATGTTTTGCCAGACGGTAATGTTGAAATCAGGCCAAAATATACAATATAACTTGTTCTTAATAAATCAATACAATTAGTAATTTCCTGTTTTTTTTTTTGTACATTACGCACAGGTTGAAAAGTGAAAGAAAGAAGGAAAGTGTTTAAAACCCAACCACAAAACGTGTCTTTAATGACACTCCCTGGTCACTTTATTAGGAAAATTTATTTGATTAGCCAAACATGTGGCAGCAGGGAAATGCATAAAGGTCAAGAGCTTCAGGTTCAATTAAACTTAACATCAAATCTTCCTGTCAGTCAGTAGACTGATGTGAGTGGAACCTGTCATGGTTTCCTGTTGTTGAATATCATCCACCTCAAGGTTTGATATTTTGCATGCTGAGATGCTTTTCTGCCTCCCATGGTTGTAAATGAGTAATTCTAGAAGTTAAAATTGCTTTTATAGCCACTTACATAATTCTGTGTAAACAATAGAGACTGTTCTAGTCCAAACACGTATGCCATGATCAAAGACACAGAGATCAGATGTTTTCTTCATTGTGCCGCTGCCACGTGATTAGCTGATTAGACAACTGCATGAATGTACAGGTGTTCCTATTAAAGTGGACAACAGTAAAGTGTATATTGATCATCAGGGAGATGAAGATAAGATATAGCAGGACCTGTGAAATAAATGGGTAACACAGCTATAAAATGTAAAGAGATGGCCTGGGTCAATGGGACAACCGTCAGGACACAGCACTCGCTCTCATTCTCTCACTAATGACTTCATGCACCATAAACCTTCCTGTCCCAAGAGCCACTCTCATTATCACACACACCGACAGAGCACATAAAACTGTTTGATGAACGGGAGGCTTCAGGCAGCGATACTTCTACTGAGTGTTACTGCAGAAGTGTCCAAAAGTCAGACTGCACCCCAAAGTACTGTTAGATTTCAGCGCTTCATCAATCACTGAGGATGAGTTTTACTCAATCACAGACTTTTACATTGAAGAGAAGTGATAGGTCAGTGGTTTAGTATTATGCAACTAATCAGAAGTTCAAAAGTTCAAATCTTAGATCTAAACTCAGTTGTTTGTGGGCAGATGTCATGTGTACACACACACACACACACA
>JAOTRN010000028.1:13741523-13752370 GCA_028566695.1 Bagroides melapterus
TATTTATTTTGGATATAAGTAATAATCTAGAGCTCATCACAATAAAAGAGTATGCAACTCAGTGTTGCAGACAGCTACAATCAAATGTTTCATCTTTGTTATCTCAGCCGCTGTAGTGTATCGGGTCCCACTGACCTGGACTCAGGACAAGCTGCCATGGAAGATTCTCCACGCCTGCCTCCTCCTGCTCGCGCTGATCTTCACCATTGTGGGCTTATGCGCCGTGTTCGACTACCACAACGCCAATAATACAGCAAACTTATACTCACTACACAGCTGGGTGGGGATCCTCACCAGCGCTTTGTTCGCTGCTCAGGTGTGGAAAATTTTCGTCTTTTCTAGAGAGGACAGTATTGAATGCTATCTAAAGGTCTTTTCTATTCAGTGAAAGGCATGCATGTTAAGTAACTGTGTTTTGTGTGTATGTAGTGGGTTGCTGGATTCGGAGCTTTCCTCCTCCCGTGTTCCCCCATACCTCTGCGAGCATTCGTGAAACCCACTCATGTGTGGATGGGAGCTATTATCTTGGTCCTTAGTGTTGTGTCCTGCATCTCAGGCATCAATGAGAAGTTGTTTTTTGCACTGTAAGTCACAGACAAAACTGGACATGTCTTTAAATCAGCCAGTGAGTTGAAATCTCAAGACTGGAAAGGTAACCGAATGTAGCATGGGTATAGAAGGAGGAATTTTCCATCTATTTTTTTTGTCTTGATGGTTGAGTGTGACTGGCTTTCCCCTGCTCATATGGCCAGTCACCAGTTTTGTCTTAACATTTTAATGGGGAAAACCGGTGTTGTTAGATTTGAAATACACATTTCCCCAAATTCACCCCTTATATTATTTGTTTTTGGTATAAAAAAGGAAGTAGTGGGGGAAAAAAAATCAAACCTGTTCATAGACCAGTGACATTCAACAGTTCTTTGTGTGGGTTTGATTATTTTTCTTTCACTTCTTCCTTTGTATATATACAGAGAAATCACTGAGTGGATTTTCAAACTGGACCAAAAACTGTTTGATAAATTCCTTTTCAACTAAATTGTAGAGAATTTATACAAATAGCTCTAGTGACTTCCGAAAATTACGTAACCCAGTTCATATCAAGATTTATTAAATAGGATTTTTCTGTCTATTAGCATGTTTCATAATGTTTAGCTGTAACTGCTACTGTATTTGTAGCTTCACTGTGTTTCTCATTGTTTTTGTCTATAGATAAATATATCATACTAACCCTAGTCACAAAAAATGCATGATTTAGACTAAGGTTGCACAATGCTAAACTGGTGGACATAAACTAGATACCAGACATGTCACGCTTGACTTAAAACCCATTTTGATGTTTAGTTATTAGCCAAATTTTACAGACTGTGTGTCTAAGACAGGACAAAAGTTTTAAAAAATGTAACCAGGCTTTAGAATGTAAGTAAATCCTAAAGAAAGTAAATCTTGGTTCATCTCAGTATGAAAAGTCCCCAACACCAAATTTGCTCTGTTATTGGTCCGTTCTTGTAGAAAAATGGAAACCAATAGGACGCTGCCATACAAAAAGCTTCCACCGGAGGCGGTACTCGGCAATTCACTTGGCGTCGTCATTGTGGCTTTGGCACTGGTTGTCCTGAAAATCCTGTCCAATCAGACTTGGCAACGTCCTGAGCCAAGGAACGAGGAGGCGGGCTACAGGGTAAGAGAGAGAGAGAGAGAGAGAGAGAGTGTGTGTGTGTGTGTACGACAATTGAAACGTAAACAAAAAATGTTTCAATTCTCATATATATATATGGTATATATACATGGTATATGAGCCATGCAGATGCATCATAATGTTCTGACAAGCAATAACTAGAATTATATTGGTATAAAACAAGTATTATAGATTGTGATCTTGATAGTTGTTTTTATTTAAATATCTTTATATATTACAGACTTTTGCTTTTTCTCCCCCCCTTTTTCTTCTTTCTAGCAACTGCCAGGTGATGACAGCTGAAGTCACAAAGCCTTTCAGTTGGCTTTTTCAATGCTCTCTGCTTCGGATCAGTTTAATGCATAGAAACAGAGGTTTATCTGCTCAGAGCATCATTTTTTATTCATTTCAGATTGCACCAGTTGTTTGTATTTGGACATTTAGTCTTCATTTCTGTGAAGATGCAGTGCATCAATAAAGTGTGTTTGTATTATTAATAAACAAACATTTAAATATTGAGATCTGTATTATATGTATGTAAATAGGGTTGTTCTGTTAAAAAATAACAGTAACAAAATATTCATATCTAAAATAAATGAAACAGTCATTCTATCTATATGACCCATCTTTCCGTGTTTGTTCTTCAATCCGGTTCAGACCGGTTTATAAAGGGGAAAAAAAAACATTCTTCTTCTTCTACATCCAGTTAAATGGCCGCAGGTGAAGCAAACTCTTTTATAGGACGGAGCAGGAACACGTTGAAATTCAAAAGTGTCCAATAGGAAATCAGGGAAAGCTTTCGTCCAATCAGAGAGCCCTTGTTGCAAATTTGCATATGATCTGTATATATACTCAATTGCTCAGTGTGAGTCGTGTATTAATATACTTCCTATTCTTTGAGAGTGATTTTCTTTGCTGATCGCGATGCCAGAATCCGCAAAATTGGCTCCTAAAAAAAGGCTCGAAGAAAGCCGTGACCAAAACGGCCGGTAAAGGCGGTAAAAAGCGCAAGAAGTCGCGCAAGGAGAGTTACGCAATCTATGTGTACAAAGTGCTGAAGCAGGTTCACCCGGACACGGGCATCTCCTCAAAGGCTATGAGCATCATGAACTCTTTCGTGAACGACATTTTCGAGCGGATTGCTGCCGAGTCGTCGCGTCTCCCGCACTATAATAAGCGTTCCACCATTACGTCGCGTGAGATTCAGACTGCTGTACGCCTGCTACTTCCAGGGGAGCTCGCTAAGCACGCTGTGTCCGAGGGCACCAAAGCTGTGACCAAGTACACCAGCTCCAAGTGAATATGCTTGGATGGAAAATAACAACCAAAGGCTCTTTTAAGAGTCGCCCAGGTCAAAATAAAGGAGCTGGTTTCTCTTATTATTATTGTGATCGTCTGGGCAAGCAAATCATTATACGTTTACTGTTCACGAAAATAGTGGGAATCTAATTTATATATATTTATATATATGTCAATAAACTGTTTGTGTAATAAAATCAATAAATTTTAATAACAAGCTATAATAACCAACCAAAAAAACAAATTCCCTCTGTGTTCAAATTTGGTACTGCGCCAAACAATAGTACTCTGTTTTCAACTAGGTCCGTGTCTTATGTATATACTTTTTCGCTTACAGACCGCCCTTCATTTCTCCGAATACAGCGCTAACTGACTAAAACCGTGTCAATATGTCTGGCCGAGGAAAAGGCGGAAAAGGGCTTGGAAAAGGTGGTGCTAAGCGGCACCGTAAAGTTCTCCGTGATAACATCCAGGGTATTACCAAGCCAGCTATTAGGCGTTTGGCTCGCCGTGGAGGCGTAAAGCGTATTTCCGGTCTGATATATGAGGAGACTCGCGGGGTATTGAAGGTCTTTTTGGAGAACGTGATCCGCGACGCTGTCACCTACACCGAGCACGCCAAGCGTAAGACCGTAACTGCCATGGACGTGGTGTACGCGCTCAAGCGCCAGGGCCGCACCCTGTACGGCTTCGGCGGCTAAAGACACGTTTGCGGACTTAACACTCTGAAAGAAAAAAAACCCAAAGGCTCTTTTAAGGGCCGCCCAGTTATTCTTTCTAAGAGCAAACTCCAAATTCCGCACTTACTTATTTTATTTTATAACAATAAACATGTTATTTTATACAAACTCGATTTTTTTAATTTATTCTCTTGCGGTGAAAATGTATGCTTACATGTCGCTTACAATGTACATTAGATTTAATATGTTTCATATATAAAGGGACTAATTACGCAAAGCATATATAAAGTGTAAATGTATTAAGAATCTACAAATAACTATGTTAAATATGCCAAATTTCGTTTCAAGTCTGCTAAACAGTATTTTCCACCAGTTGAGTGGTATTAACTGATATTACATGATCAGATTATTGATGGTCTGCAGTTGCTTCCTTTAAAAAAAGTTGTCTTTTTTCTTAGAACTCTCATGAGCTTTAAAATAAGATATTTACAAACTATAAACGTGGTGAAAGCTCTACTACTACTCATACTACTACTACTACTACTACTACTACTAATAATAATAATAATAATAATAACCTTATAAGCATGAGCAGCCTATTAAAAGGGTCATTTTATAAAAGTTTTACCACATACAAACATACGTTTTCATTTGTGATAAGTATTCAGGATATTTATGATCCACATATGAATATCTCACAAGAATACTGTTGCTTGTGTTGAGCTCATTAACACACTTCATCACAGGACTTACAGTACAAGTTGCACTGATAGAAGACCTTTGTGGTTATTATTAACTAGGGTGTTTCAACTTTTGTGGGGGGGGGTTTTGTGTTTTGTTTTGTTTTACAGCTTATATGGCTATCATGACCCAGAATCAAAGATAATTATTAGTGATTCACTTATTATTCACTGATTCCATGAGCTGTATAGTGGACATGCAATAACTTCATCTGTAAGAACTCCTCCCTCTTGAGTAAACAACAAGGGTAAACAACTGATCAAAGACCTGCACCTAATGGAGTAAAAAAAAAGCCTCAAAAATATTTTTTTTATTTCAGTAATCATATAGATACAAAACCTTAAAGTGGTGGAAATATCAAATATGATGATGTACCTAGCTCATGCAATATGTGCCTCCTTTAGCATTAAGCTTCTAATGTCCTTAATAATTAATTCTTAAAGTCTTGTTTAAAGTATTAAGTATTATGCTCATTTTATTGAACTCTTTTTAATATAAGAGCACGACGTTTTAATTCATAACTTTATTCTTTAGATTTACCCCTATACACAGTATAGTACACATCCCACACAATGCTAATGCTAACATTTCCATTTTATGTGTAAAGACAAACGACTGGGACTTTCTTCCAAATAAGACGATTTTACTCGCTTGATTGTTCATCTTTGGTGGAATGTTTGGCAGAAATTAGACACAATTAATGTTTGGTGAGATAAAGTAAGACTCCATGAGATTAAGGGAGGTTGAAATGGCGACGGTGTTCAAGTGTGCTACCTCCACTGCCGAAAATCGCTTAAAATTACTCATTATTGACAAAAGTCCGGGTGAAATGATCATGTGTATGTGAATCAGAGTCTTTTGTGTTTGAAATGTCTGTAAAATCTGCATTTCGTCACGAAATTTGTTATAGAAACTTTAAAAGAATAGAGGAAGTACGGTTTCCACTGCTCAGTTTCCCTGCAGATTTGGCTGCGTTTTTGTCATTTTACACAAAATGGCGGGACAAATCGAGCAAACCGAGAACCAGTCGTGCAAACCGGGAACTCAGCTATCGGTAAATACTTGTTACACCGCGATTTATGGATCATTTGTTCGGAAATTACAACGTTTCTCAAGGTAAGAAAACACATCTGAAGTCCACTCTCTACTGTTGGGAGAAGCCGCGCGGTCGGTTGAGTCTATAAGGTTCTCATCGCCCGTTTATATGTCGCCCTCAGCTGTTCGACGTAAACATTGTCACTACGTGCGTTTTTTTTTCGTTAATCTCGTAAACGGTAACGTCAACGTTCTTGACGAGTACAATGGCAGAGACCGCACCAGCTCCAGCAGCTTCCACCGCTAAAGCGCCTAAAAAGAAATCCGTCTCAAAAGCTAAAAAGTCCGGTCCAAGCGTGTCAGACTTGATTCTGAAAGCTGTGTCCGCTTCCAATGAGCGTAAAGGCGTGTCGCTGGCCGCGCTGAAGAAGGCACTCGCGGGCGGTGGATACGATGTAGAGAAAAACAACTCGCGCGTTAAGCTCGCGCTGAAGGCGCTCGTGAAGAAGGGGTCGCTCGTGCAGACTAAAGGAACCGGAGCATCCGGCTCGTTCAAAGTGAGCAAAGGTGGTACGGTGAAGAAGCCGATAAAAAAGACTGAAGTTAAAGCCAAGAAGCCTGCACCAAAAAAGCCGGCAGCTAAAGCGGTAAAGCCTAAAAAAGCACCAGCCAAGAAAGCTGCTCCTAAAAAGGCGCCTAAGAAAGTAAAGAAACCCGCAGCGGCCGCGGCCAAAAAAGCCACAAAGAGCCCAAAGAAGGCGAAGAAACCCGCGGCGAAGAAAGTGACCAAGAGCCCGAGTAAGAAGGTCAAAGCCGTGAAGCCTAAAGCAGCCAAACCCAAAGCTAAGGCGAAGAAGGCGGCTGCCAAGAAGAAATAAGAAACTAACAGAAACACTTTTATCCAAGATGTCACCAAAAGGGTTAAATTTTGGACTGAGCATGCGCAGAACTAATTAAAATACTACGAGCTGCAGGAGGAGTGGTGTAAGCGTGCTTACGGTAGAGGAACACCAGCGATATTATACACAGCAAAACAAACGGCGGAACACTGAATATTAGCCATGTCTTCATCCGAGATTTTCACAGGAGAAACTTTCATGTAATTCATGGTTTGTGGATAACTTTAATTTTTAATGTCTTTCATTTTTATTTTGTAACAATAGAATTTTTTGTCAAACTGATCGTGGTTATTTTTATATATGTGATTCCCCCAAAGTAGTAAGATTTCTGTCTGCTCCACCCGTACTTCCGGTAGAGAAAGTAGTGTTTGTTTTTTGTTTGTATTTTAAACGGAAGTGTAGCTACGTTCCAATAAACAGTGATGAAATATTTGAATAGAAATATTAATATTGGTTTAGTTTGAAAACACAACACACTGTCACTACCTCTGCACACGATGTACAAATCCCATTAAGGCTTTGTGCAGCTTTCCAATCCCTCTTCGAGCCGCTTAGACCACAGACCTGTTTAAAAAACAAGTCCTTATACTAAAACTCCAAATGTACTCTACATTTAATATAATTCCATATCGCTATCCAACTTCTTTTTTTTCTAATAGTCTGTGCTCATGTTAGTCCAATTTATCCTTTCTCTCTGTACAGATGTACACTGATTGAAATTTCATGTAAATAGCCAGAACAAATATGTTAATTTATTTATTTGTGTAACAGTAACTGCTTTTCTGTAGTTGTGGTATAACGTTTTTTTTTTTTCCATTCAAACTTTTATGCATTTATGTAAAAAAAATAAATAAACATAAAAAAAGCAACTGTGTAATCCAGAGTTACTTGTTTGTGCGGTTATTACCACAATATTACACTGTACTGGAGTAATTACAAAGATAAAAGAAAAAAAGAGCATCTATCAGTCATCAGAAGTAAAAGATCATTTCTCTTCCAAATCTCTTGTAGAATGATATTCAAATATCAGTCATTTATGTTAAATAATTATTTGAATATCTGTGTTGTAATCAAACCCCACAGACCAGTCATCGTTTGACTCTGATGACTTTCAGGTAGGAGACACACTACTGCGCAATGATGTAAATGTGTTAAATATCTAGCACACATAATTAGAAGACTTACTTATTATACTTTCATTCTTACATAAACTGACCTGACTTGAACTTCATTTTCTATTGAGGCAAATGTTTAGTTTATTTACAGACATGGACTTACTCCATCTACAGTTCCCTCAGTCCTCCTTACACATTCCACTGCCTAAACTGATGAAAAGAGTGAATGAACACAGAAGACAAAGGACTTTCCTCAATACTGCACGAACAAAACAATATCTTGTCTTTCGCTGATCATGGGGACAATTTGGTATCTTTTTTTTTCTGTTTGTTTTATGTAAAGAACTAACTACAGCAAAACAAGTACATGCTCTCATAGTGAGCTTTTTCTTGTAAGCAAAATGCACCTCTATCCATTAAACAATGGACTGCCCCCCGCCCCCCCCACACACACATACACATATAGAGATCTTCCAGGGTGTGAGCTGTGTGAGAGTGCCTTCCATGCATATTTACCCCTGCTGATGTTACTGTTTAATGTTACAGGCTGTAACTGAAACTTATGTAATATGAAATTTAATTTGGGATTTATCCATTTTCTGGAAAAGTGTAAAGTTTAGTTTATCCCAAAATTAAAGTATCCAACAGAGTACAATGAATTCCCAAACATGGAAAGAAAACCGTGCAAGTCTGACTGAGAAGGTTAAGGGTACCAGTACCCAGGGTAAACGGGATTAGTCAGAGAAACAACCAAGAGTGATTCACAGGATAAACATAACCACAGGAGACCACAAACTGGGAACAAGTATCATTGGAATGAAAAGAGTTGAAAATGTATATGTTTTCATGAAATGATGAAATGCCTCTGAGGCATCAACTCTTAACCTTTTAGATTATTTAAAACTCATCTAGATTTTAGAGATTGGTTTTATACACCACAGCTCCAAAATGTACTGAGCCAATTTCTACTATCTGTTGTTATACATCCATTCTTCCATAAATTGCTCAGACTCCAGATAGACTGTTTTATTGTGTTAAATATCTTGGCTCAAGACGTTTTAACAAATTTCCTGTTGAATTACTTCATACTACACCATCAAGACCATTTTTAATAATGAAATTTATCATGCTAGCATGGTATTAGTGTGTAGTAAACAACATTGCAATTCATCTCAGTCAGCGAATGTTGCAAATGCAACTAGCAAGCTGATTTTTCAAGCAATGTACTGAGTCATCAAAATAAAAATAAATAAAATAAAAATCGCAGTATGACTGCTATCATAATTACTCACATTTTAGTCTATATATCTTATAGTATTTGTTGCATGTCTACGTATCAGAACCAGTTCTAAGTTAAACATAATGAACGATTAATCTAAACCTAATGCTAAACGTTCACAACTACAATATTCAAATTAAAAAAATAGTTCTGAGGCATTTTTCGCATTGTTCAAAAAGCTTAATCAATTACTCTGTTATTTCACTAGGGGGCAATTTCTGACTCACATTGCTAATGATATCAAATTACCTCGAGTGATTTGCATCTTACCATAAAAGAGACAACAGTGTGGAGATGACACAGAGGAGATAATAATTAGACAATAATATTAATAGACTGAACGTTAGATAACAATAACGGCTTTCAGGTGATTTATTATCCACACGGTGGCAGCACGCGCTCGTGTAGACATTAACTGCTGTGCTGCTCGTGCCTCCGTGCAGCTCAAAGACGAGATGATGTTCTAGCACACATGTTCTCAACCCTGGGGCGTGCAGAACCACCCACATGTTTCTCATTTAGTACAAACACGTGCACACTCGCTAGCTGAGCGCGCACCATCTACACTTTTTTTTAATCACGCGGGTTTTCTTCGCTGGCACTTCACGCTGCACGTTTTGCACGTTTTCACTCAGCTTAGTGAAAATCCAGAGACGTACCGATAGAGCATCACAGCGGGTTTTTTGTGCAGTTACAAAAAGGCGTGACTCGCTGGGGTTGCCAGATTGAGCTCAAACCCGATGATTGCGTCATCAATTTAAGCAGGTATGCACGCACGCGTGCGCGCGCAAACACACACACACACACACACACAAATAGATACAATTTACAATTTATCGATTTAGCGAAACTTCGTTGCTCAGGGTGCCGTCCTAACAAAGGACGTTGTCGCTCCCAAAGTTCTGGCAATAGTATAACTTATAAGTGAGCTAAATATTGTAGCAATGATGATAATGATGATGATGCTGATGATGATAGTGAAATTGAAACTAAACACGCTAATGGAGAGAAACATTATCCTTATTACTTAAAGTTCACTTTGAAGAATGTTTCTGTTCATGCAACCCTGTATTTGCAGAACGTTTTTTTTTTTTTACTTTATTGTTAGAATATTTTTTACTCTATGGTTGGATCATCATATAATGCTCAGAAGTATATAATAGAATATATAATAGCGAACTAAGTGAAAGTTTCTTTTGGGATCATCTCGAACAGTGCAGCTGATACAACATTATTCTAATGAGAAATTAAGGCAAGTCGTGAGGATGCACTCTAAGAGAACTGAAACCAGGTCCAAAAGAGGTAAAAAAAAAAAAAAAATGCCCCCAATCTGGCAACCCAGGACTCGGGCTGGACTACAGACAAAAGTTGAGGGAGCTTTGGGAAACAGATGAGAGGAGACTGAAGCCACATCGGACACAAAAGGGTAAGTTGAACAAAGTGATTTTGCTTCAGTTCAACATTTTCAGTGAGATGATAACAGCAAATATCAGTCTGTTTTATTTGCTGTGTAAGATAACCATGTTTAATACAAAAGTGCATGGAGTAAATCTTGTTTAAACTACATTTAAAAAAGGAAGATTAATGTCTATGATGTCACCGGAAGACAGAAGTACACAGACTGAAGGATCTGGCTGTAAATATTATATGTCGGAATATGCTGTGATACTCCCTGTGTTATGCCTTTCGATATGTTAAAACTGACTGGTGTGATAAACAATGAAATGATAAAATAAACATTGTTTTGACCCTTTAATTGCCATTATTCAGTTTGGTGTTTTATTATAATTGTCACAAATTCTTTCAAAAAAATTGTAGCATACTACTTGTAAAGAGCAACGATTTTACAATAGCTTTAAATGTAAGATGCAGACTTATAAATGTAGATACTCAAGCACAGTTTTCTTTGGGGTAACCAGAGGCTTAGGGATAGTTTTGCACTCTATGTAGGAGACTTATAAGAATTGTCTGGAAGGAGTCTCTAGTGTCAATTCTATTTAAAATCAGAAATAGCTCTATTAGGTTTTCCACCATGGAAGAACCCGTCTATCATCTGTAGTCTGTTCTGAAAACTGACTGACTGTGCTGAAAGCACTGACACTGGACACTCCTTTCCATAAATAT
>JAOTRN010000028.1:13854652-13867990 GCA_028566695.1 Bagroides melapterus
GGGATGAATGGATGTGTTGTGCATGTATAGAATTGTCTGTGTGTGTGTGTGTGTGTGTGTGTGTGTGTGTGTGTGTGAGTATGTGCAGAGTTTTGTTGAACTGGCTGACAGCTTAGGCTGAGCATCTTTATTTCAAGAATTCATGAATACTTTCCTTCAACACCAATGGTTCATTGTTACATTCCTTCCTTTCCTACCTTGTTTTATTACTTATCTGTACCTATATCTATCTTCATTCATTCTTCCTTCCTCTCTTGTTTTCTTTCCTAGTTTTTTGTCACTTTCCTGCTTATCTGTCTCATGCTTTGTTTCCTTTGCTTTTTTTTTTCCGTCATGTTCTCATGAGTTGGCTGACACAGTGCCTTCAAGTCATGAAGGCTTCAAGTTTAGACATCTGTCAAAATTTTGGTGTTTCTAAAAACTTGCCTCAGAATAATTTGTCTTCCACATAACTTTGAACACTTTTTTCTGCATGAGTGACAAGCAGAGTTTGCATAAAAATTGTATTGCTTTGCTGTTTCTGGGAGGAAACATCTATCCACAATATACATCTCTTTTACATTTTAAGTAAGGATTAAACACCTCAGAAAAAAAAATCAAGTTGTGTCTATCCTAGGGAACCCTGTGGACAAGGGTGGGGACATCTGGACCAGGTGCCTGTCCATCACAAGGCACAATCACACACACCCATTCATACACCTACTGACAGTTTTGAGATGCTAAACCACCTACCACTCTCTCTGGACTAGGAACCAGAGTACATGTAGAACCAGAGTACATGTAGGACGCCCATAGCAGAGGGAAAACATGGAAACACACAGAGAACATGCTGGGCAGAGGCGAGAATCTAACCCCCAACACCACAAACCACCACCTGTCGTCCCCAAAAAAAGATAGCTTGTTCTATTACCGATAACCCAATAACACAGCCTGATAGCACAATCTGACCAATCAGAATTGAGAACTTACTTGTACTACCATGATACAAGTACTGTCTTTTGCACCAAGGATCATATATAATCCATTGTATATATACTACCCCCGTACTTTGTTTTCTTCCTTCACCCTGCATTTGTCAAATTTGCATGTTTTTCACATTCAGAGGATTTCCTCTGGGTACTCTGGAGTCTTCCCCTAGTTCAAAGACATGTGCAGCTGTGCCCTTTGAAAGGTTGGCACCCTGTCCCCAGCCCCGTCCCTGGGATAGAGTCCAGGTTCCCCACAACCCTAGGATAAGCGCTAAAGCATGTATGAAATGGAAGAATGGATAAATGTATGTATGGAAGAATGGATAATTCCTTCATGAATATTCTCAAACCCTCATCAACAAGGTAACCCTAATCCTCCTAATCTTTAGTTGTCTAGGCAATATTTAAATGGTCATTAAACTATAATTTAAAAGATGGGAAAATTCTGAGTGATTTTAAATTCTGTTTCATTGAATGTACCCATTTTTCTCAAGGAGATTACAACTTGCAGGGAAAAAGTGGTCTCATGAATTATTCATACATTGCTGAACTTGGCAACAAAAAAAAACAGGAAGAATCCAATACAACGAATAATTTTTTTCCAAAATGAATAACTTTTCCTTTTGTAAAAAAAAATGAATCATTTACCAAAAATGCTATTAATACACTTTTATTTATTATTCAGTGGTAGAGCAGAGATCTCGTGTGTTTTTCAGAGCAGCAAAGCTGCAGCAAACATAATCTGTAGAACTAAACCTGCTTGAACTGTGGCCTGGGGCCAGTTCACCTGCTGTGTACTGTAATGTACCAGCATTACATTTAGCATTTATACACTAAACCATGTTTATGAACTATTCCCTTCTTGTCTGTGGGACTTCATTCAGTAGCTTTTCTAAGTTGTAAAATAATGGTGGTGTCCTGTTTCAGGTTGGTTCCCAAGGAAACAACCTGTAGCCAGATACAAAAGAGTAGTGATTTGGCCAGTGAATGTTTTCAGTGATAACTGTACTGCTTTACATAAATTGAAAATATGGACAGTGGGACTACTCAAAGCCCAAACAAGAGGGCTTTTTGGCATCCAGGATATAAAATTTGACATAACTATGGTAGATTGTTGTAAAAGATCCAGGAGAAAGGTACACTAATACATTTACCAAATGCATTTGCCAAAAGATAAATTGGTAGGCGTGCTGCAATGAAAGTGAATAAGTGTATATTAAAATGCCTAATGATGAATAACGTATAAATACTTGCCCCCAAACCACCATTGTTCGTTCTTACCCAGTACTGCAAATGGGAAATGGAAGTTCCTGTTGAATATTTCAAACGGAAACAGGGCTCTCTGTCCAGTACCTCATAAAGAGCCAATGGTGTTATCTACCCAGGAAAATCAAAGGTTCTTAGGGAAATGTGGGTTCAATTCCAAGTCTACCAAGGGAAAATTAAATTGCAGGGTAGGAGATGGGAAATGGGAAAAATCCTACACTGCTCAAAAAAATTAAGGGAACACATAATCATTCCAATGTAAGTCGAAGTCCATCACACTTCTAAAATATCAACCTCTCTAGTTAAGAAGCAACACTGATTGTGAATCAGTTTCATCTGCTGTTGTGCAAATGAAACAGACAACAGGTGGAAATGAGAGGCAATTAGCAAGACAACCCCTCTAAAGGAATGGTTCTACTGGTGGTGGCCACAAATCTGGCTGATTTTTGGTTGGTAAGCAGTGTATACAACCCACAGAAGTTGCTCAGGTAGTGCAGCTCATCCAGTATGGCACATCATTGCGCACTGTGGCAAGAAGATTTGCTGTGTCTATGAGCACAGTGTCAAAAGCAATGAGGAGATACCAGGAGACAGGCCAGTACACCAGGAGATGTGGAGGGGGCCGTAGGAGGACAAGAACCCAGAAGCTGGATCGCTATCTGCTCCTTTGTGCAAGGAGGAACAGGAAGAGCACTGCCAGAGCCCAACAAAATGACCTCCAGCAGGCCACTAATGTGCATGTTTCTGCTCAAACTGTCAGAAACAGAATCCATGTGGGTGGTATGAGGGCCCGACGTCCACAAGGGGGCCTGTGCTCACAGCCCAACACTGTGCAGGTCAATTGGCATTTACCAGAGAACAGCAGTATTGGCAGATTGGAAGGATTGGCAGATTCTCCGTTACTCCTTCACAGATGAGAGCAGGTTCACACTGAGCACATGTGACAGAAGTGACAGAGTCTGGAGATGCCATGGAGAATGTTCCTCTGCCTGCAACACCCTCCAGCATGACTGGTTTGGTGGTGGGTCAGTGATGAGGCATTTCTTTGGAGGGCTGCACAGATCTCCATGTGCTAGCCAGAGGTGCCCTGACTGCCATTAGGTACTGGGATGAGATCCTCAGACCCATTGTAGAGCATATTCTGGTGCAGGGTGCCCTGGGTTCCTTCTGATGCATGACAATGCTACACCTCATGTGGCTGGAGTGTGTCAGCAGCTCCTGCATGACAAAGCAGTGATGCTATGGACTGGCTTGCCCGTTCCTCAGACCTGAATCCAATTGAGCACCTCTGGGACATCGTCTCTTTCCATCCATGGACGCCATGTCGCACCACAGACTGTTATTTAATGAATAAACATGTTCAAGTCTAAGATTTCTTTCATCGAGCTCTAGGATGTGTTGTTTAAGTATTCCTTTAATTGTTTTGAGCAGTGTAGTTCCTGACGGATACTGCAAAGGGGATATGGGAGCTCCTTCCTGGTTCTACAACGGGGATAAAGTAGTTCCTTCCTGGTTCTTCAAAGGGGAAATGGGAGTCCTGGAGTTGTGGGTGTATGACAGAGTACTGGTGTCATATAACCTTCCTGATTGGCTCCTGCTTTTATTGTCTCTAAACCTGACAGAGGTTGTCTGAATGTTTTATTAGGTTTCATCCCCAAAGTGTGCATATGTTGCCTTTGCCCTGCCAGTTAAATCTAATTTACCCATTCTAAGCCATGTGTCTCTTTCACTTTTCAGTCAATCAGCTTTCAGTTAATTTGCTCTCTGGACCCATGGATTTTATCCATCTGGTTCAGTGTCACATTTTTTATTTTGTTTTTGTTCATTTGTGCCTCTGTAGTGGTAATTCATTTGCACAGTAAAACACTGCTAGGTCTTTGATTTTTTCTTTTCTGTCCCTCTTAGTCTCACTTTTCACTTTAATCCTTCTGTAATGTTATGCCACAGAATGCTAATGTACTCAACTGGGACACTGGGACATCAGCAAAAAAGCCAAGAATCTGTGTTTGTGTCAGAAAGAGGCACACGGAGATCTTCACTCGGCCCAGCAGTTGCTTTCACAAAGTAGAGATGCTGTTTCTGTGTGGGGGTGTGTTTGTCCTTCTGCTTTTGAGCCTTCCACTGATTGCTCCTTGCACTCACAGCTTTCTTCACAGCTTCCTTGGCAGGTCTTCTGTTAATATGATATTCAAGGCTTCTTTCAGAAACTATGCCAAAAATGTCATGAGTATCTAAATCCAAGCCTTCGTTCATTATCAAATTTGAAAAAAGTAAACAATGTATGAATGTTTGGGGTTTAGAAAATTTGATATCTATAGCTAGCTATATAAAATAAAGTACAGAGCAAACTATCACATCTAGATATGTATTTTTATTACTCAACCAGTGTTCTGTGTATTTTATTATCAAGTAATTGTAATTTTTAACTTTTGTAGCTTTTGTATCATTCATTTTCTATCTAAAAAACCTAACTACTGGCTAATAATACAAATTCCCCAATTTATTAACTTTCCAGAAAATTAGAGAAATGCAGTCTGATTTCTTTTGTGCCTAAGGCTGGGGCATGATGAGGTTTATATCTGAGCTGGCTTATGAAATATGAATACAATTTCCCTTCAGTTTTTGAAACGACACTGACTGAATTTACGAGACTGTCAGAGTGACTCACAGCAGCTCAGAAACATTGTATTATTGCATGCAAATGTATTTTTGTTCGACTCATTTAATAAAAATATCCTTCATGGTATTGCTTTAAAAGAAGTGACAAGATTTAACCAAATGTTGCTCCTCCAGACACATAAACATAGAGTCATTAATAAGACTGAAAAGTCAGATTTCTTCAACTTTAATGATGCAGAACCTTTGCACCTCAGCCATGTATAGTATTTTTTTTTCTTTGAGATCAGTAGATGTCTGGAAGGCACAAAGACTTCTGCCAGCTGTGCCGTGCTCTCGATTGCTTCCTTGCTATGACATCCACATTTTCTTCTGACATTCTGACACACTTTTTCTCCCTGGGCCATTTTAGAGTAGATGGTCTACTTATTAGCATGTTTTGGGATGGTTGCAGGCGTCAACACAAAGTCTTGCAAATAAAAGATCTTATACTGTTCTTATTTGTTTCCCTGACATATTAGCTTAATATGTAATTATATTACATTACCTACTACATTTCAGCCTTGTCCATCTGCTGTTCAAGCAACCAAAATATAAGACTGGGCATAATTCTGGAGTTGCCCCAGTCAGCTATCTAATACATTTGTGATTTGTTCACCTCTGGTAATGACCCCAGGATCAACCAGACATCAAACAGAATGTTTTGCCTAGAGAAGAAACTCAGCAAAAGCTGTTCTCAATAAGTAACACTGTTCCTTTTGCTTTCGCTAAGTGACAGACGATTTCTGATTTTTTCAGATGAAGTCAACGGAAGTGGAGCAGGGCCTTTTCACGGATACCTACTGCAAAGTGTGCAGTGCACAGCTCATCTCCGAGTCTCAGAGAGTGGCACATTACGAGGTCAGGACTCTTCTCTTCCAATCTGTCTGTCATTCTGACTTCCCATCTGTTAGCCTTCTTCGTCTTCTGTCTGTGCCGTACGACGATACAGTGCGTTGTTCGTGACCAGACGGCTGGGCTGATGTGTATTTGCCAATGATATGTTTTGACAGGGAATGGTAATTTAAGGCTTGCTTTCATCTGCAGAAAGTTATCTATATTATCCACACACTAAAAACAAAAAATCTATAAATGTCTACATTTTTTACTGCTTTTTTGACTTTGTGTTCCCAAAAAGATCCATACTTGAATTATTAATACACTAAGAACAGTGCGCGCTGTTCGATTTAATTCAGATCTTTCCTTTGAGGTAACAGAGCTGTTTGCAAGGCTGTGCGGTTCAGATATACATTATATTTATATCTCATACACTGTATATCTCCATTTAGATGGGATATAGAGTATATTACGAATTGTATCTTATGAATTTAAGACGCTGTTATATTGATGTTTGCTCTGTGCTCGGTTTGTGGAGGCTTGTTGCAAGATCTTTCTCCCACACACTCAAACACTTAAGTTATAAGCCTACTAACTCGTCACTCAAATGTCAGATTGTGTTCCCAGTTTTCCTTTTCATGCGATTAGCTTTAGCATGTAGTCAAGTAGCGGTATCGTTTAACACTTCCGGTTTTGATTCCTTCCGGTTTTGCCACGGAAAATCTGATTTCTTCAGGAACACCAAAGCTACGCTGAAGCTACACTTCCATATAACGGATACTCTTTTGTCTGTCTACCTTTAATATAAATCTTGCAAATACGTTCTGAATTACTGCAAGACATTCACCTTCATCTAAATCTTCAGTTTGTGAAGTGGTTTGGTTTGGCAAAAAATTTCCCTTCCTTGTATTCACGTCCTGTTGGCTTACACGTAAACCTTGTACTTAAACATCTCAGATGTCTTAAAAAATTTCTTCGGGCAGCTTTCTGTCTTTCCTCAGCAGAGAACAACAGGCTGAAACGATTTCTGGCTCACGTGATTTCTTAGCCTGTGTCATTAGCCTGCTGATGATCAGTGTGACTGTTTAATCGTCTTCCCTAAATGTAGCTGTGATAATTAGTTCCTTCACAATCACTGAGGAGCGTCCCTGAATTCTTGCATGTATTAACAGAATACCCAGCACATTTAATACAGTTGTAAGAGCAGCACACTTTCACTGTAGTCCCGCGTAAAGCTTCATTTGGATGGAACTCAAAAATCATTTGAATGCAGCAGATGCACGCGTTGTTCCACATGCGATGTTACCAGCGGAGCCAAAAAAACTGAGCTTTATACAGAACAAACCAGTGATAATTGGGGTTCTTTCAAAACCAATGCTAATTTGGAGTCAACAAATCCTCTGTGTTGTCTGATTTCCCTGATGCCACGTCCAGCTGAAACGTTTACTGCTCACATCTTTCTGATTATGCAGCAGTGTCTAAGCAAATTTCTTTAAAATTTTATTAAGTGTAGCTAATATTTCCAGATAATAGTTGAAAATTGCCAGAAATATTGCATTTATGTTGATACTTTAAATATTTTGTCTGAAACTGTTGTTCACGTCCCTTTGTTTTATCTATACAGACACTTTCCCCAAGCAAAGTCTGGAAAAAAATCTATGTTAGTCTTTCAAAACTCAAAAAAACACACAAACACACACACACATAGAGAAGAATAACTCAGATGTCTGCAAAATGATTCTCATGGTTCCTGGTTCACGAGCAGCAGTCTCTGATTGCTTGGATGTGAAAAAAGTGATAGCTGAAGACTACTGAATGAATTGCTTTAGTATTTGAAGACAAAGATGTTGTATGACCTTCACTGAGTCACTGAGTATGACCTTCCTTTATGACAGATGAAAGCTAAATTACAGTGGATTGTAAAATAGCATCTAATAAAGAAAATCTGATTCATTTTGGACGGATTTATTTACAGAATTGATTGTCTTTAAAACGTTGATATTCCATTGATAGATTTTTTGGATAAATTCTTATCTGAAATTTGTCCAATAGGATTTTAACACCTAAAGGAACGTTTCGTAATCAAAAATGTATTTTTAAACGGATTGATTTCACCAACACCTCCTGGCAGTCACTAGCTAAAGAACTTCACTACTGGCTAATGACACAAATTCCCTAAATCAACAAACAGTTTTCCAGAACAAATCTTTTGTGGAGAAAAGAAAATGTTAATAACTTGTTATTTATAGTTTATTACATTCTGCTTGGATATATTTTACAGAATATGAACCAAATGTCCTCATCTAAGTTAGTTCCACTTAGTTAGTTTCTTACTTCCAGGTCATAGCAGCTATATTTTCTATATAGCTATATACTCTCAAACCAGCCTCAACAACAACAACAACAAAAACAGCATCATGTTACAGAAAAACAGTAGTGCAAAATCATCTCCAAGAAAAATAGTAAAAAATGGAGTAAAAACGAAGACGCATCTGAGGAGATCATCACCTCATTACTTCCTTTCCATTTTCATGAATAATGAACACCATGAGCACATTAGAGCAAGGGTGGACTACTATTTCACATCAAATTTTCAAACTATACCGCAAGCCGCTTCAATGCCTGCAGCACTGGTGAAACTTTTTCACTAATTACCTTGACCTGATCTGTATTTTCTGTCAAGCGCTCTTCTGAAAAAGTCAATTTTTTTAGAATGGCTTTCTTTTGCTGAGCAGCTTTCCATGCAAATATTGCTTTTGTTAGATCGCCTTATGGCTGGTGGAAGGGGAGAAAAATGTTGCTGACTAGCAGCTCGTTGGAAAGCTTATTAACAGATTCTTTGCATGACAGATTGCTAGCAAAGTTACGCTCTTTAGTTGAAACGTGCACACAGAGATTGCACATTCCTAACAAAATGACAGAGTATAAAGGAAATTTTTCTACAACTCAAACTGTTATTTTTTTTTTTTTTACATTAACAGCAAGAAAAAATGTTGTATTAAAGTAATCATAAAATGTCTTTTTAATACTGACTTATGCTTATACACTTCAAGAAACCTCACAGGCATAAAACAATTCCTTTCCATTTTTGTATAGCTAATAAACCCTGTTTTATCCCAGCAACCATTGGAGGCTAAGTGTGAAGCAAATAAAAATGTGAGAGCGCTATTAAATGGAAAACGATCCCTGAAGCCACTGGGAATAAATAGCAAGTCCCTTGGCATGGTGGTGGAGTTGTGTATGTCCAAGTCTTGCACGGAATATTAACCAAGATGTTTCTGAAAGCCATTTTTCTCCTCAGCAGTCTGTGTGAGGGAACATTTCCTGCTGGTTTTCTCTCAGCTGTGGAGACAGATTTAATGTTGGATTATCACTAACTGGAATTAATTAAGAAGAAGCTTTTTTTTTTTGCTGTATTGATTTCAATCTTGTTGAGACTGGTGAGCTAATCTGAAAAACAAAATAGCGATTAAGACCAAAAAAATAATTTCTCTTGATGTAGTTGAATAAAATATATATGAAATGCTCAGGTCCTTTATATTAGTATTACAGGGTTGAAACCCAGGGCAATCAAGGAAGTTAAATATCAAATAAGTAGCTATTGTGACCTAATTTTCATGGGCAGCACCCTGTTTGTTCCTCTGGCTAAAACATGATTGCATACATGAGTACAATGCCATGTGGTAATATATTTGAAAATAATTATATATGGCCTGTTACTGTTAGAAAAATGTTTTCTTCAACAAAAAAAGTTCCAATTACAAGGTTTCATTTATTCATAAACAACACATCAAGCTTTTTTATCCATTTATAGCTACATTTAATATGGTAGAACATCCACAAATCACAAATCAAATAAATCTGTTATCACTTGCATTAAAGCAGCTAGAAATGATCATTTCTTTCACTCTCAAAGATTAAAAAAATAAGATTCCTATCATGTTATGCGTCCTTTCTTTTATTTTAATGAAACTTCTCTCTCCAAACAAGAAACATGAACGTATTTAAGTTCAGGCTTAAATTATAGAATGCCTGCCATGTACAGTAAGTTCCACCATATAAGCAGTTAATATAGAAATATTAATGTGTTATCATTTTGTAGGACCATTAAGGCCCCAGTGGATGGGATGTTCCACATTTTTCTGCTCTGTGGTCATTTCTGCTGTGAGCAGGATGCGCAATTTTTCAGCCTTACACAATTTCTAAATGTACTTCATGAGATCGACACATTTTTTACTGAGATAGTCCCACGAGCAAACAGAAAAGGGTGTGTTTTGAACACGCTCCAAAAGCCTAAAAAAGGCAAAGATTTTACTCTATATCTACTCATTTTTTCAACAACATATGAAAATAAGGCAAGGCATGCCTATGTTTATTTGCATGCATGTTCTTAGTGGCACACTCTCTAACTTGGACACACATGCCAGCAAAATGGTTGCTCACATGGCTGTAGTTACAGAACTTCCTATATTGTCCTGATTTAAATCCCCCTCCCCTCACTTATCTGTCCCCATTTCAGGCTCTGCTTTCCTTATTTGGTCTTTGTTTCCTGTAGTTTTTTTTAATCCACAAGTAATCTTGATGTATTTCCTTTTGAAAATTGATTTCCTAGTTTGCTGAAGTCTGCTTTTTTTTCTGTTTTATTATTACTTTGTTTTTGGTATCTGATTACTTATTGTGGATTCAGAAAATGTTTAGTCCCCTGTAATTGCACACTTTATTGGGTTGTGGAATTGATTTGGGAATTGCTAAATTTTTGATTTTTTTCCCTGTCAATCGACATTTAATCACCTAAAATGACAAACGTTTTTAGAGAGTCATGTATTAAAAGTCAAAAACTGTAATCTCTTATTCACAAAAAAATTCAGACCCTTTGTTGTGGCACTCCAGATTGTATACTTAAGATATGTCTCTGTCTGTCTGTTCAAATGTGAACTGAATGGAAATCATGTGGAAAGTTAAATGGCAATTTACACTGCATTGTTAGGACATAAACTGAACCTGGAAGTCCAGGGAACTGTATGTGGAACTCTGTGATCAAAAATTTGCCAAGTCATAGATAAGGAAAAGGATACAAAACAATTTCCAAGGCAATTTCTGAGTGTCTGTACGATCAGCAGTTTTGAAATGGTTTGGCACAACGTTCCTAGAGTTGGCCGTCTGGGAAAGATGGGGAGGGATAGGGAGTTAAGAAGGAACAGTTAGTCTAAAAGAGCTCCAGAAGTCCTGTGCAGAAATTGGAGAACCTGCATATCACCGGGTTAATAACATCCTGATTGTCAAGCATGGTGGTGGCAGAATCATATTATGAGCCAAATACAGCAACATCCACGATGAAAACCTCCTCCATAGTGCACTTAAACTTAAACATGGCAATAACATGAAGCATACAAGCAAAACAATACTGGTGTGGCTTCAGGACACGTCTCTGAATGACTTTGAGTAGCCAAGCCGAAGCCCAGACTTAAACCCCAATGAATGGTCTGAATACTTTTGAGAATAACCAGTTGAGGTTTTTTGAACGCTTTCTGAATCTACTGTATTAGTCTGCCTACAAATCATTCGATCTCAACAAACTATATATCCAGTCTTTAAAGAATTGTGGGTCTACTGGGATGTTGCCTGTAGGAAGAGCGTTGTAGCTGCCATCTGAAGTTTCAATCAAATATTTTAGTAGGCCATGCTTTGTGATGAAAAGCCTCAGACTGTTCATTAACAGCTAGAAATCTGGCTTGCAAGAGTAGTCTGATTCTGAACCCGTTCACTTTTCATAATATGAGCATGCCTTCACCATGTGATGCCTTTGTGCCTGTGATTGTTGTCCCTTTTCTCCCATAAAAGGTGCTTGAATCATGAAACTTGGTTATTCAGAATCAGAAAGAGTTGAATGACTGTTGAAGATTTCTGTGAGAAAATGGCAGTGGGATAAATGTACATTTGATGTCTGTACAAAAACAGCAGTGCACACTGAGCTTTGATGAATTGTATGGATTTATTGATTATTTCCCTCTAGAGATACAACTTTCTGTTTACAAGAGTGCCTTATTTTCAGACTACAAAAGACTGGAGTTTGCTTTCTTGGAAGGTTGTCAGATGGATCTCATCATGAGGGCACACTGACCGTATCCCATCAATTACACTTCGACTGTGCATCCCGTGCATCCCGATGTCTAACCTTCTTTAAAGTCAGCAGGGTATGTGTACAGGAACAATCCTTTGCAGCCTAAATGGCTGACATATAGTATTTATTACCTCTATGGTCACTGTCTGGAGATGGAAAGTACTGTAGGGAATGTCTACATTTACAATGATCAGAAAACAGATTTTAAAACAGCATCAGGGAAAAAACTTCTGAACATCTGAACTTTTATGAACAAGGTTTCTGCCGAGCACTCAGACGTACTCAAACTCAGTGGTTTTTATTCATTTTATCCTGCAGTATAGATTTTGAATGCTTTCACATTTTCACCATTTTTATGTTCTGAAGCATCAAAAATGAATTAACTAAAAATTTAAACTAGTCCAACTTTTAAACTAGTCCAAAATCAGGACTAAGACTAAAAATAGCTTTTCTTTACTTCAGTTTGCCAGTCTTGATAACCTTCAGGACGTTTTAAACTTTTTCCATTCAATAATCAACCTCTCAAGAGTAAATTAGTCTTTAGAAAAACTTCTTTTTTTTGGTTGGGCCCTGTGATCTTTGGCAATGATGCACAGCTGTAGCTCAGTCTGTTGTTTTAAAACATTATATTATCCACCCAAATACATAAAAATGACCAGTATATCACTATAAATTAGTTTTGTTTTGTTTCCTACCTTCCATGAAAATGACAAATGAATGTAAGTAGAAAGTTGTGAACCTAAGTAGGTACTGTTATAACCTTGACTGTGGTTCAAAGAGTCTTCCCTCATCTATCCAATTGTTTCATTCTATTGCACAGATGGATGTCATCTTAAAATGTGAGACATACAGTGGCTCTTCTTAAATGTAACAGCTGCATCAGGCTACAGGCAGAATGTTGACTCAGGCTTATAAGCTTTAGTGGTGCAAAATAACTTGATGAATCCTTCCTTTGTTCAGTCTGCTTCTGTTCAGATTGTTTCCTCAGCCTGTATTCCTGACACCCGCTTATAGTCCGGATGTTACTCCCAGTGGTATTGGGCATAACTCTTTCATTAACAAGGTGCCAACCTTACTGACTAAAGCAACGAAAATGGTTTAATATAATTCTTTGAGTTTTTGACTCTGTACCAGTGAGCAAATTTTGCTTGGTCCTGGCTGTTCCACTACACCAGTGAACAGCTGCTTCATCGTCAATGTCAGTTTTCATTTCGGTTGTTTTTTTCATGTTGCTCATGGCAACTGCTGCGGTATTGACAGGACCATTGGGTGCTATAACAGCAACAGTTTTGCAGGTTCTGCAGCCCAATTCCTGGCTCTACATCATGAACCGCACATAGGCAACCACTGTACTCCATATTCACATGCATGCCAGAATGTGAATATGTGTAGCATTTGATGGTTTGAGGTATCAGCTTCCATATTTGTATGTGTCATTTGTTCCTAGTCTTTTGTATTATTATTATTATTATTATTATTATTATTATTATT
>JAOTRN010000028.1:14011433-14027314 GCA_028566695.1 Bagroides melapterus
TCTCTCTCTCTCTCTCTCTCTCTCTCTCCTCAGCCCGACATTCTCAAAACCCCCACGCAAGGCCAAGGGTGAAATTTTCCAAAAAAGCCAGGAGAGCACAAAAAAATGGGTCTCCTGGGAGCCAGCTGGACTTATCCAACACAGGCTGCCAGAATTAATGAGGTCCGAGTGAGAGCTGGTATCCTCCACATGGCACTAGAAAGACTTATATGGATATTTTTGAAAATAAAGTTTTTTTAAATCATCCCTGTTCACAATTTTTTTGATTGGATCATGCTCATATAAATTCATAGAACATTATATAAAGTTATATTATAAATTGTAATGACAAATTGAGGGGCAGACGAAAAAAAACATTTTTCAAAAATATGTGTAGACGAAAACATACAGAACCTGTGTATTAAGCTATTTAGCTTACATTCATTCACTCATTATGATGAGATTATTTAAGAGTACCTGCTTTATAAAGGTTGCAGTACATCCATAGCCTTGAATACTATTCAGGAATACTTCTGAATATGACCCATATTCATGCATATTCACACCCAGGGGCAATTTAGCAAATCGATAAACCCTACCGGAATGTTTTTAAGAGATTGGAGGAAACGAAAGAATCTGGAAGTATCCCATGTGACATGGGGTGGACATGCAAAACTCCAAGCAGAAAGTAACCATAGGTAACGATGAAACCAGGACAACACACTGGTTTAAGGTAAATCAAGATATAGTGGACATCCACACAAGATATTCTGTCAATTTATTCATTATTCAGTTTGCCTATTTCTAGAAGTGGCATCAATTTCTGACTCAGTTCCATATATTTACTCTGGAAAATCTATGTCTAGAACCATTTCCAACCAGGCCCAAACCAAAATCTAAGATATACAATCTGTCAACATATGCATGTGCAGAACCGAACTACATGGTGAAAAAAAAAAACAATGGTGGATGGACACAGAGACTCAGACGTGAAGGTACAGGTGATGCTGTAGAAAAATCTGTTTCAAAACAAACAACAAATATTATAATCAATTTAAAAACTAACATACAGATGACAAGAACATAGTGACATTAGAAAAACAGATATGATGTGCAAAACCACTGAGCATCTCAGGGTTGATCAACCAATTTTAACTATGAATTTTTTTTTGTACAGCTACATAAGTTATATCCAAAATACTTGGTGTATATAGTTTAACCTACAATTTTTCATTTTAACTTTGGCTTGAGGCAAAGAAACTTACTTTTAATGATACGTTCAGTGGTCGACTGTTTTTCTTTCGGTTCTTTGGTCGACATCTTCACTTTGATCGCTTGTATTTTTTTTTTTTTTTGTATTTCCTTGAGATTTCGATAAATATGGTAATTAATTTTCCCACGAAGTGATGTGAAGAGTGTATGTTATCCAGATGTTCCCTTTGCTTCGATTGTCGAAAAAAAGAACAAAAAATAAACAAAACGTGTTGATAAAAAAAAGTTTATAATAATAATAATAATAATAATAATAATAATAATAAAAAAGACGAGTCAGCAAAGCGACCAAGTCCAGAATGCAAGTGACAGGAGCATTGTAATTACACGACAGATTAATTTGCAGCCTAATTGCTATAGTAACGAGTTGTTTTTTCGCGGGAAAACTAATGTCACTGAAAGCCGGGTCTTTTTCCCAGATGTCATTAATGCACTTTGCAAAACAGCAGCGTTATTTTATGTTAAACTCCAGCTTCAGATCTCTGTGGACAATAAGCAACAAGATGATCAGGCTCGGTACGCGGTCTTGAACGTTAATCCGATTTTCCACTTTTTTTTCCAGTCAGAATGTCAAACTCGTGCACAAACTCTTCTCTCTATCGCTCTCTGTATCTCTTGAGCGCCGGTTTAATGTTTCTCACACGTACGCGTTGAGGGTCAGTAAACAGAGGGTCCAGATATACCCTCCCACTCCGCGCTCACCGTGTGCCTATAGCTCTGACTCGTCCCTCCCAGCTCCTTTCAGATTAAAAACGCTTATCTCTGAGATTTCCTACAACATGGCGGAGTCGGAGCCCCCGACGTCATGACGTCGCCGAGACGCATCAACGTTCACAACAACTAGCCAAGCGCTAATATAGACACCAAGTTCCAAATTGCTTCTTATTGACTACATACGTGCACTACTTAGAACATAACAAAGCACACTTCTACATCCTACGTAGTGGACTAGATTTGAAACAATGAACATTTTATTTTTATTTATTTATTTATTTTTTTTACCTCAGACACAATTAATCATGAGGTAAGTCACTAGCTGATGGGATTCTCCTTTAAAAAGACATTTTATTGTCCCACATTTCTGATAAAAGGTCTTTCATAAGTTAGCAGTAGCTAACTAGTATTACTAGTTGTATTTATGAAAACGTTGAATATCATTTAATGAAATTTCATATATATTGGCTGTTAACAGGCTAGCACTTCTAATTTGTCTAGAAATGTTCTATGTTCACAGGCATGCTGCGTGTACACACACACAGCGCAACTAAATAAATGCTATCTGTGTCCACAAGGAGACGCCACATTCACCCTACTGAACGTGGAAAAAAAGGTTGGTCTGACAGGAAAGTTCTCAGGAAAGTGGATATTGACTTGCCAAGCACGGATAGTTTACCAGTTTGACCAGTTTAGCCTGTTTTAGCAGGTGGTCAGATCAAACTGGATATTTCTTGCAGGTTATTGATTTAAGTGATTGTGATAAAAGTGGTATATAAATATGAACTTGTGTTTAAAAAGCAAAGCTAAAATTATAGAACATGTCGAGATGAAACACATTGCAAACAATGGGCCAACACAATATCAGGTACCATTCTCTTACCATATTCTTTATTATCCTTAAAATAGACAAGGGTCAATCTGACAATTTTCCTATTTCCCAAAGAAACGAAACAAAACCTAATACAATAAAACGATCAGTATATTTTACATTAGGAGTGTACATACGACTCTGGTCAAACAGTCATGTTAGATTTAACATAGAGACATGAACCAAAAATAACCATGTACAAAAATACACAAACTCACATGCTGAGGAAAATTGCTGGCTCTACTATGTTTACTGACGAGTCTCTGATAAGCGCCTGTCAGAATTCCATTGCTATTAGGACAACTAATGTATAATTTCCAAGCAAGAAGTGTACCTTAAACAACATTGCAGTAAGTGCTGATACAAAAACTTCAGCCAGGTTGCTCGAGGAACGTAATGGCACATAATCATAAATGAAAGCTGAGCTGATCTCCTCCTGTCTATGTAAGTAGGAAACAGTGTGCTATTTAACATTTAAGACCACTAGGCACTTTGATTCCTGAATTTAACCAGTGTGTTAGGGCACAGGTTCAAGACAGCTGATCTAGGGTCAGATCTATAGAACCTCTTCTATTACATAGGCCTTTGAATCTGGATTCATATCGGGATGTTTCTGCATAGTATTGCATATACAGAGAGTGTGTTAAAAGCAGAGAAAATACTGAAATTTGCAAACAGGTCAAACCTCCAGATGTAGAATGTATACATGACCGTGACAAGATAATCTGAGCATACAAGGACACTTGTAATTATACAGCATACGTGAGCAAAAGTGACAGTCCTGACCTGATCATTCAGACATCTTTAGTTATGGATTACAAGTCTGAAAAAAGTCTGACACAGTGGTGTCCAGTCCTACAGGTATATAGACGTTTACTATATTAATTCACCTTTGTTTTGTCCAGATACATGGTTTACATTTCTAATCAGCTTCTAGTTAGGGAAATAGAATCACTTGAATTTATGAAAAAATATAAAAAAAAAAAAAAAAAAAAAAAAAAATTCTCGTTCACAGCAATGACACAATTTGTGCCACTGTTCACACATTATTCTGCTAAGCCTCTTAAGATGTAAAGAAATCAGTTAGGACATGGTTCAGCAGTATTATTAAAAAGCAGTATAAACATTTAGAAACCAGTGACCATTTTTAAGATGATATTTTGTGTACATTGTGTGCATACACCCCTTCCTTTTAAGCAGTTTTTAAAACAAAAATAATAAAAAACAATTTTAAAATGTCAAAAGCTATGCTAGTACGGCTGCAAGCTTTATATTTATTATTTTTTATGTTTAATAATGGTTAATGTCCCTAATGTAATCAGTATTCAATTTAAGCACACCAGCTTTATTTCCAGAAACCCAAAGTTTCCACATTAATATGTATTCTAATAATAAACAGGTAAATAATGAACATGTCAAAGTGTTAGCTTTTCAGTGTTAGTACACACTAACAAGACAGTGCAAGAAACTCACATCTCCTAGTGACAGCGAGTGACTCATCCCAGAATGCACTATGCACCATAATTCACCAAATCTGTACCTGTACAATGCTTAATGTATTTTAAGAGGGTGCTGGTCTGTCTCCCTCCCCTATGGATCAGCTCAGATCTGTCCTACTGACAGATCATCAATGATGGTATGTCTCAAAATCTAGCCTGTCCAATGACCAATCCTAGACCAATGCATTCCTCTGGCACCATAATCATAATCATTAGGTATAATCGACCTGGAAACTCACTCCTGCTTTCAACTTCAGTCAAGCACCAGGACTAGAAATAAATCTGGTCATTAAGTCAAATACATCTTTGGCTACATGCTAGTGCACATAACCTGGGATGTAAAAGGAAAAAACGGTCTTATTTATCATATTCACTCTACACAGTTCGGTCTCTGTTTGCATAGGTTTTATAGTAACCACCATTACAGTTAATGTTCTCCAGATATGAAATGTTTTAAGATACAAAAGGTGAGAGGTTGCATAAAATTGACATACAAATGGCAACGCAACGCTTGACCATATTATCTTGCATCTTTGCCCATTTGATTTCCACTCGGCTCTTACCCTGGTGTTGGAAACAACAGTAAATAAATTTATGCTTTAAGACGACCAATGCAAAGTAGCCAGACATCTTGTACGAGATCCCAATGCCAGAAGAACAAAAGTCTAATAAAGTGCGAATTAAAACAAAGGTACCATTTGCTGATGCCATATTTTAATTTGTAGAAATGTCTAGACAACCCCCATTTGAACAGACATCCAGCATGTCCGTGCACAATAAGGCAGGAGGACCTTCAGAAAGGCACAGCTAGACATCTTGTGCATAGATTGTTCCTTCCCAAATGGATGAAAGAGTCATGAAATCACTGTAAGATGAAGCCCGGTTGAGGTGCCATCCGGGGGGCAGATCTCTGTGGCACTGGTGGGGCGTACTGTGGCATGCAGAGGGCAGGGTACTCAGGCTGGGGTTGTCTCACACGGGGTGGGATTGGTGGGTAAGGGGCAGCAGGGTAGACCAGCACTGGAGCTGGTGGAGCCTGAGCACTGATATTTTTTATGGGTGGCAGCGGAGGGGCTCGTCTGGGCTGTGGGACTGGGGCATTGTCGGGCTCTCTATGGAGGGGAGCAGGTGTGGAGACTGGTTCAGTATGAGGAGGGACCTGGACAACAGCTAGCGATTTCAGCACCAGTTCCTGCAGCTTCTCAATCTTCACCCTCCGCATATGAGCCAGTTTGCGCTTGCTCTGGTACTCGTCAATAAAACCATCCAGGGGTACAGCACCATCGAGGAAAGAGTCAGCCATGTTCTGTTTAAGGAGGAAAGGCATTCGGTAATTATCAATATGTCACTATTTAGTTTGCACTTTCGCATGACAGCATTTTTGGGCAGTACGTTCACTCTCTAAAAGCTGTCGAAATTGGAAGGCAAAGGATCATATAATTTAACGTTTTCATAGGGTCATATCATTTAAGCTTCCATACAAAAGCTTTAAAAAACAACAGAACAGTTATCAAGGCTTACAATCACTAATCTAAAAATATCTGCAAGTTTTTTCATGTACATATACAAATTAGCTCATTATCTATAATTAAGCTCACTTTTCCATAAAAAAAAGTTTTTCTTAGCAAGCAATCATTTTTATTTAACCATAGCACTATAATATCAGTATAAATAGCTATCATAATGGGAACAAGCTTTCCATGCAGTTTGAGGTAACGTATTTCTCAAGATAGATTCTTGTTCAAATTATGGTTGGTAGTCATGTTATCTAGTCCATTAATCCCACTGTCCTTAGGAAGAATCCAATGGCTGAAAAACCCATGGAACTGTTATATGATCCTGTGATAGCCAACACATAAACCATGAGAAACTGGTGCTGAACCTGCAAGGCTCATGTGGTAAATGGTGGGTGGAAGTGGTTACCTCGGTTTCTTCCTCAATTTTGGCTCCTTCAGTCTGCAACAATGCAAGCAATGTGTCCAAGGATGTGTCTCCAGACTTGTGGTCTGTGAGCAGGAAAAAGGAAACCAATTATATTTTCATCATCAATAAGGAGAGAATCAAAAAAAGAGCTGTTATGGAGCATGATGTCAAGTTCAGAAACCCATAAAGGAGACAGTAAAATTTAGTCTGTCTGGATTTCGAGATGACGAGGTTTAAAATGTGTTTCAGTATGTGACATGAAAGGGTCTGTGCTGTTCCCAAGTTGCTTAATCAAGCCTAAAGTTCAGTAATAGACCAGCAACAAAGCCCAAAGTGCTGCTCAGGTTTCTGGGTAGAAACCACAGGTCAATGATACAGCTGAGTTTCTGACGCACTTCTAGAACACTTAATGGAAAAAAAGAGCAACCCCCAAATATTAAATGGTAGCCAGTCTGATATTAATCAGTGACCTTGTTCATCCATCAGGATTTTGAAAGCCTGGTTTTGTTGTTCAGTTAAGCCAGAAAGTAGAATAATGTTAAAAAAATAAAATAAAAAAGCACAAGAAAGTGAATTCCTTGTTAGTGGATAACAGAAAGTGTTGTGTCCTACATAATGATATTGTGGGGAAGATAAGGTACTACAGTTAAAGACATATTTAACCTGAAATGCTGAAATGCATTAGCAGAACATGTGCACACAGCAGGAAAATAAATCTGCTACAATGGACGTTTCTCCTCTGCTAGGCGAAAAGGGATTTCCTGCTCCCAGCTGCTCGAGTTAGTGGCTATAATCTGTTGCTGAATGAACACGGCTTTTAATGGGTTGTTAATTTGAGGGGGACAAAGAAAGCAAGTATGTGAGATTGATTAGTTTTCCCTTCTATACTACAATACTACAGGTATCAGGTTCAAGTGACAACACTTCCCATCCTTTTGCTTACCCTCCTATAAACAATTGAAAATGTGTTAAAAATAGTAACTTGCAAAAAGAGTTCAAATGAAAATTGTTTATTGACTTGATTGTGTCTGCAAAAATACCAAGAAGATATACCATATAATATGGTGGAACTTAAAGAACACAAACTATACAGCAGATTTTCCCCTAAGTGCAGTTATTAATCCAGAACAAAAAAAAAAAAAAAAGCAAAAGCTATTCATTACACAAGCCTAAAAAGTAGAAAGACATGGAAAAATGTGAAAGAATTTGTGCTTAAGCTGAAAACAAGTCCATCTTGTATCTGGATCTGTGATTAGAGCCCAGAAAAAAAAAAACGGGAAGGACAGTGTTTCAACAAGCTGTTTGGAGCGAGCCACCTAGCAACGGCTGCGTCACACGGGTAGACAGTGCTGGCCTTTTATTTTTTCATTCATAGTACACACAGAGTGTAAGTGGGGGTGTGGTGCAGAGATGAATATGATTCCCTTAACTCTAACCTCTAGAGAATCCCGGATCCTGAGTCAGATCAGCTATCAAACGCCTCCTAAACTCTGCGACTGTAGATATCGTGTTTCATAGTTTGAAGATATAATGCCAGTAGAACCAGTTGGACTACTTAAAATTTTATTACCGACTGGTGGGTGAGAAGTGACCAAAATAAAAAATAATAAAAATTTGGTGAGGAAAAAAGTACAACATAAAAGGATGTGTCTTTGGCATACGGTTGGCTTTACATTAAAAAAAAAAAAGACATGAGCGAGTTTCAGGCAAGCCTGAATATTTGTGGCATGGTTTAATGAAAAACTCTAATCACTTTTTGTAATTAATCCCTTGCTGAGCTCCCTCTTTTTCTTAAGAAAAATAATGCAGCTTGTCATTTTAACAAAAAAACAAACTTGTCAAGGTTGGTTGGTTTGTTAAATAACAAAAGTTTTCCTCATTAATTCATTTATCATAGTAGATTATCCAAAGCATCCCTGTGAATGTTCTCTTCCTATAACAACATTAACGCATTAGAACAGGCTCATTTGATTCAGAACAACTGAACATTAGCAAAATGAGCAGCTAAGCTTCCTCGTTTTCTTCTTTCATATTCATGGAGAGAAATTGTCACTGCAGAATCAGTAAGAAATGTTTTGACTAACTATGATCTAATACAATTGTTTATTTTGACCACATTTTGAACAATGACAACGTTAAAACTAGTGACAAGCTTTTGATGATTGAGAAAACAGGAGAACTGAGACTGCAAGAGGTAGAAAAACAGAATGGTATGAGTAAGCAATGGAGAGATAAACAAGGACACAGTGAGTGACTGAACGAACATTGAGCAGGTGAGAGGGAAAAAAATGGTGACGTCACCTAGTGTGGACTTGCGAAGCTGCAAGGCCTCAAACTGTTCCTGCAGGCAGCGGTAGCGCTTCGTGAGCTCGTTCTTCTGATGGTCTAACCTGGGCTGCAGCATGAGGTTCTGCTCAGCCAGGCTCCGGTTGCTAGCCAGGATCGCTTTCTTATTCTGCTGAACCTCCTGCACCTAAACACACACAATCAATATTATAATGCAAATCCCTACAAAGCTTTCATTAAGTCACCTTTTTCCATGAACACATGAAATGCAGCCTTCAATCACTGTGCACTGTTCACATGAAAAAGGGAAACAAATCAGGTCCTCCATGTGGCTGGTGGATGCTCCACATAATCTAATCCTAAACTGTCAACATAATTTAACTGTTACTTAACAATGAAAATGATTAAGATGAACAGTTCTGTAAGGAAAGATTTTTACTGATTGTGTCTCCAGAGTTAACACTTTCATTCAATCACAAAGAGCTAACTTGAATCAAATAAGGACTCATTACAAGATCAGGTCTCGAACCACAATCGGAGCTCATTTACCGTATCAAGAAAAGTCAGATCCCTACAGATACACCAGCTACATCTTTATCGTTTCAAATATATCCTCAATAACCTTAAATGGGTGTGACAAGATTTATATCTTTCTTGAGGTGACAATTTATGTCTTGATTTTGATGTCTTGGGTTTTTTCAGGTTGGATCTGGAGGCCAAACTCTGTAACGTAATCACCATGGGCCGTGTTGTGTTACCATAAACAAATACTATTGGCTTAACTTTGCATAAGGATACAAAACAAAGATGAGTCTGAAGTGTGGAGTGAAACTGAACTGAAACAGGAAAAGAGCCCCAGCTTTATAAAACGGTTTGCTAAAAAAAGAAACGTGTTATGAAGATGCCATAAATGTGGAAATTATGTAGACAAACATTTTAGCCCACATTAAAAGTAGTGTTACACAGTTAGTACCTAATTATTACACTATAATGACAAAAGTCTGTAATAAAACTAGAAAGAAAGCCCAAAATCTCAGCAGGACTGGCTTTTAAAAGAGAAGTGAATAGTGTGTGGGAAGCTGAACCACAGAAAACACAGTGATGAGCGATGTTTGCTAATGAGCTGCTACTGTACAAAAAAGCTCAGAACAACCATTTTGACTTCAGCAGAACTTTAACGGTATTTGCAGAATACTGCATTATTTGACACTTGTGAGTGAACATATAATTCTGTCTTTTTCTCAGGAATTTGAAATAAACTTTTTCTTTTTACCTTGAAGAACAATGAACTTAAAAACATGCATATTTGTGGCAACTGTGTGCAATAGATACTAACTGGTGCATGAAACCTACCATACAGCAAAACGCCAATTTCCTAACTGACTCGGTCATTTTGGTTTGAGGATAAAATATCAGGCATGTCATGCATGTGTAGTGCACAGACCAACTAGGAACTGAAACTTCACTGTGCTTTTGATAAGGGTATGAGTCACTGTACCACAACTCTCCACTCATTCCCACTTAAACCACAAGATGGGAACCAGCATGTATATTAAATATTTCACATTGTCTTCTGTATGCGCATGAAATGAACACATCTGATGAATTAATAATGGATTTTTTTAAGGGAATGATTCATTCGAAGTGGAAACCTTTAAAAAACAATTTCAATCGTACATCAAGAGCAAGATGTGGCAGTGAGATTCTATCTGACACTGCTGTAATTTTCATAGAGTTTCATAGGTCTCAAAACATAGAGTTACTAAGAGTTCTTTGAATGGTTAATGGATCTAGGTTATACTTGGAATCATAGCAAGGCTTGCTGGTTAAAGTGTACGGCTTTTGTGTGGTGGGTTGTAAGTTCAAATCCCAGCATTGCCAAGGTTTTCAGCTCAGTGGTGTCCTGTCTCGATGCCAAAGTCACTTTGAATAAAAGAGTCACCTGCAAAATCTTGCCTAATGATTCGACAAAGATGCTTCAAGGCTACACCATGATGAACAAACAAGTCAGATTTAGGCTAAATATACTAGCTCAGGTTCTTTAACAGCAGATGCGTCCAAAATTCCTAAAGATTCACCACTTTACACAGCTTAGCTCCAACACAACTGATCCACCTATCAAGCCCTTCAGTGCCCGAGTTACAACATCCTGTTGACTCAGGTGTACTGAAACTGAACTCCTCACAGTGGCAGATATCCAGGAATGCGCATGGACAGATTCGATTTAGACAGCTCGGAGTGAAACAACTACGTCATTGTTCGTGCTACACAAACACACCTGATACACCTCATCAGTAGCTTGATAATTAACTAATAGGTTGGGTCAGGTGTGGAGGGTAGGAAGGGAAGAGAAATACAGAACACAGTCAGGTATGTTTGTTTGAAAATTCATTTATTCTGGAAGAATTTAGCTTGAACCACTCTGATTAAGCTTTTTCTTCCTAACCTAATTTTGTTTAAACAGATGTGGGGAACTTGAGATATAGACCTCAAGGTTTGAACGTTTCTAGATCAGCATTTATTCATGTGGAAAGTACTAGTATCGAGTAAGAATGCAATCTTAGTATAAACCTGAGGAGACGGTTCAAAAACAGAATTTTTACTTCAAGTTTCATGGAAATCTAGGACACAGAGGCCTGAGAGACACAATGATTAAGCTGACAGTAAAGCGATGACCTAGAGTGTAAATTTAATGTGTACTACAATACACAAATATACAGACTTCAGTATTTATGTACAGTATACAGTACAAGTAATAGAGATATGACACATAGAGATGGCAGGAACGATAGGAAAAACAGCATATGGTTACCTTTCACAACACACCTGGAGATATATATAGCATTTTAATCGCCTGATCATCTGATGACTACATTTAAAACCTGTCAGACCCACAGCTGAAAGACCAAAAAGCTCATAATTGAGATACCCAAGACCTGAGTCAAACATGTAGGAGACTTCAGACCTGACTCAGACCCATAGCTAAGAGTTCTGCAACCTGACCTAGACACTCAGACTTCAGACCTGACTCAGATTCACAGCTAAAAAGACATGATAATGGACTCAGACTGATGTAGCCTTTCAGACACGTCTATATCTATTGCATCTGTGAAATTCCTATCTGCAGTCACAGGAATCTTGACAATGAAACTGCTTTAGGTAATGCAGGGGCTGAGGAATCAGTCTGCATTTACACAGGGCTACCAAGTTGTTCTAGGCAAGGGCAACAGTTCTGATTTTTATTAATGTTGCATACAATCTAGCAAATTTCACACAGTACATTCACATTGCTAATATCTTTATTTCCCTATTCAGCTAGAACAGATAATCAAAATTAGTGAAAGAACAAATCAAACAATAACATAATACGAATATACATGATTAATGACCCAACAGGCAACACCCAATCAGCTTCTTGCTATTATTTATTTTTAACTGGAAAATACAATACTATAGTGTTCATTTTTGCTTTTAGTCCATGACATGCAGTGAGTCACAGTGCCCATGATACTCTCATAAATATCCTGATGTCACTCAGGCTAGTGCCACATGCCACTTTTAACAGTTGTTAAAAATCAAAGTAAGAGATTTGTTCTTTAATAATACAATATGATTACTCTAAAGAGGAACTTAGACAAGTAAATTTCCAAACGTACTTCCTACACAATTAGGTTTCCCTTAAGCGGACAATCCGGTTTTCAGAGGCTTCAGCTCCTCTGACTTGGTTATTACGTAAGAGCCATTGACGTTGGCTCACTTCCCTGTGCCTTTACAACTCACATCTCTAGTGTGCAGCTGTTGAAAGCCACAACCAGTCATTTAAAGGTTTTCGGCAAGGACGCCTGGCACATTAAAGTACAGCTGGTCTCCGATCCAAAACTAGCAAAGACAGCGCTACTTTCGAAAACCGACTCAGTTACACTATATAAAACACAGACATCTTCGTCATCATCATAATCGTAATCTATATATGTGTACTATTGTTACACCTTAAATGATAATTTAACAGTCAGCTTTTGTTTAGGCTTCCATTGTTTTTAATTACATCAGTGGTTTTGGGCATGGAGAGTACATGTTGATGAGGGCACCTTGTTGCTGCCTAACTGTGAAATGAAAGCCAACACTTTCCCCCAGACACTGTGATAAGTCACAATCAGTTCTATTTGCTGTGTTTTTCTAAACAGACCCAGTGTATGTTACGTCCTTTACAGGGTCAAAGCTTTAACATTCCATTCAGCCTGAAACATACTGATTCGGCAAATCTCAGCCTTTGCTATATTTAGCGAGGGCAGCTGTACATTAGGCCTCAAGTCTCTACAACTGGCTGCAGTGTGACATTTATTTTAAAAAGGCGATGGGAATCCCCATCCCTGTCTGCGAACCCCTCCTAAAACACACACTGCTGAGCCTGTTGGAGAGCAGCTGGAACCTGTTTGGACAAAATCAAGTGTAAACACAGGCGTTGGTGTGCAAGGCACGACTGTCAGACATCGACGTTTAAATGCTGTCTTGAGAAATTTAAAACTGGAAATCGAGTAAAAGTGTGCACAGGGTCTGGTTCAAGTAAATGGCTAAAATAATACCGGACTCAATTAAATAAAGAGCCTTAGATTTGATCAAAATATAAAACAGATCAGCATATATAGAATTGATTATATAAATCTGTGCTACTCAAATGACTGATCCCAGTGTGAGGCCACCAAGTGTGTCATGTGCACGCCGCACTTCCTGAGAACTGAAAGCAAAACCGCAGCACCTCTAAAATGCCTCATCCCAAATGCATGTTTAGAGTAAATTGTGATATTTGGGACATCTTTTATTTCACACATTGCTCCTTTATTAAAAGGCAATCAACCATTAAAAAAACTATTTTCCAATGGAAATAAGGGACATTAGTCATGACAGTCATACGTGTGCTCATTCTGACCAGGTCACAAATTTGGCAAGCAAATGCAGTGTAGGAAAGGAAACGAGCTTCTTAACCACAATGATGCTGCATTTCAGTCAGAAGGAAATTCAAGACAGCTATCAATAGTAAAGTGAGTTCCTGGAAGAGCTTGGACTCTTAACTTTTAAGCCCCTGGAGACAAAAAAAAGATTAAAAACTCCACAAGGTACACTGGACTAATATTTATGGAAATAATTAGGATTTTTTACATTGATGGTAGTTATATTTACTGAAGTAATATTTCTGGGATTTACATTTATTAGAGTTAATAAATAATAGTTACTTAACTTTAGAATTGAGAATTAGAATTAGAATTGGGGCACAGAAGCACATGGGTAGCAATGATACAGCACCCCTGGAGCAGAGAGGGTTAAGGGCCTTACTCAAGGGCCCAACAGTGGCAGCTTACCCTTAACCCTCACTGCTCCAAGGGCACTGTATCATAGCTGTATTACTGCAAATGTATTTTCTGAAGTCAAAGATGTATTTTTTTTAATCATGAGACATTCACTCAACCTCCTGACGACTAAAAGTGAGATTTAATGAGTTATGTGTGCTTTCTATCAGCCAGACGGTTAAACCGTCGAATTTGAGATGTCTGAACAGAGTAGCACTGTATTATTGTAGTAGTGTAGTGACGTCACAGTTTCTCGAATCTCGAAACATTTCCCAATGTCTAAATTACAATGAATAGATAAATAAATACAACTACAAAACAATACTGTACGGTTAACTTTATGGCGGTTACCGATATAATAGCACATAAACAGGACATCCCGGTACAAGTACTGCGATGGTAAGCAATACTAAAGTGTAAACATGCGAATCAAGTCTTAAGTCGCGTGCAGTGTTTTGAAATTATGTAACTTCCGACAATCGACGAAGTAACTCAAATGTAACACCGACACAATTTTTCTTTGTCAACATGGGATCTTTGTTTTGTCGGTTCAATCCGCTTCCTAAAGTCGCACCTTAAAAAATACGAATATTAAAAACTCTCACCTCTTCCAGGTCCAGCACTATATTGTTGAGCTTTTCGTCATCTTCGAGTAGCTCCGACAGCTGAGTAATGGAGTAGGAGCTCAGCTTATTACCGAAGCGAGCCATTTCTGGCACGGCCGGGTGTCTTCTTCCCCCCGCTTGGCCTTCTTAACTTCACAAACACACACACATACACACACAACACGATTGCTTTTCTCCAACCGGAACAATACGGTCCGGGTTTCGGCCCCGTCCCAAACCGCACGCTTCCGCACTAAAAAGTGAACCAGGGAAAAGTGCACACCCGCGTGCTAAGTGTGAACAATGAGGGGAAATTCCCGGATGTCACCACGTGTGGAGCCTGCCGAATGTGTGTAATAGTTTCATACTAGTTAGTTGTTTTGAGTTAGTTGTTGAGAATTTTTTATTTATATGATTTATTTGTGGTGAAATTGTACATAAAAAAGCTCTTACTGGCAAGAAACACAAAATAAAGTTATATTTTAATATATAGTAGTAGTAGTAGTAGTAGTAGTAATAATAATAATAATAATAATAACAACAACAAAAATACTACTACTACTACTACTACTACTAATAATAATAATAATAATAATAATAATAATAATAATAATAAAAATAATAACAATAATAATAATAATGTAATTCATATCTGGTATCATGAGAATCTTTATATCAATTAATGAACATATAAGGATTCCTGTAATTCATGATCTGAAGTTATTTGAATTGAAAATCATATTTTGTTATCAAGGTCATTTTGGTTTTGCCTAAATGACCTTTCGTGTATTCATGAAAATAATGACAAATATCAGATATTACTTCTTCACTAACACTATCAGACATTACTCTTACATTTCTTTTCCAGTAGTAGCAGTTGGATGGCAGTTTTGCTAAAAAAGCTAGCTAACTTGAGGTAAAAGAATGGTCACAAGAGTTAATTAAAACTACCATATGATTAAATTTACAATTTGGCAATGAAAGCAGTAGTGGAGCATAATATAACACATAGTTTTTAATTCCACCGGTAAACACACACTCCTCATTCTGATCTCATTCAAGGGTAATTGATTAATCTTCCACCATTTTGAGAATAAAAAATAAATTTCATACATGCATTTAATCAAGTAAGACCAGGTTCTAATAACAACTTTATTTGTCAAAAAAAATTCATACAGTAATAACATAGATGATGCTCCTGCAGAATGACATCCTGTTCAGCTATGTTTCAGAACTTATGTACAGTATACACGTCTTCAAACCTGGTCACCTCATGAATCAGCTGCCTTTGGACTGAAATATTTCTGTTCTCAGGAGAGCTCTATAAGTGTTTTAAATCATTGGGGTAGGATTTATACCTGCTTATATTAAATCTAGTGCAAAAAAA
>JAOTRN010000028.1:14032133-14042424 GCA_028566695.1 Bagroides melapterus
CAGGAAAGTACATTCTGGTTGAGTAACATCTGTATTTCTGTTCTCAGGAGAGCTCTATTAGTGTTTTAAATTATTGAGGTAGGATTTAAACCTGCTTATATTAAATCTAGTGCAATAAAATAAAAAATAAACAGAATAACATATCAATAGCTGGGGACATCTTCATCCCCACTGCTTTCGTCCTCTTCTGGGAGTCGAGGCAGCTCTAAAAACGGACGTGGAGGCTCGGAGGTGCAGTCAGACCCCAGCACCTGCCTCTGAATGAGTCTGTAGTAGAGGCCGTGGATGTCCATCAGCTCGTCATGGTTACCTTGCTCCGCCACAAGGCCATTGTCCAGCACCACAATAGTGTTGGCACGCTGCACTGTGCTCAAACGATGAGCAATCACCAGCACTGTGTAGTTCTCCATCACAGCATTCAAAGCCTGCTGGACCTGACAGTTTAATAGATCAAAAACATTTACAGCATATACATACACTCAAAAGTGTAAGTCTCTCTCTCTTTCTCTCTCTCTCTATCTCTTAACATCTCCACCACCACCAGATTTCGGGGGCCATGAAGTCTTTTACAAAAATATTCAACAAAAATACAGTTTAAAGATTTTGGAGTTCATCCCCTATTGAGGTAGAGATTTCAAACCAAATAATGAAACAAATAAACAAACAAAAAAATACCCAAAAATGTCCTCAAGCTAGCACTAACAGACAGTCTAAGAACCACATAATGCTAAAACCCGGGTTACAAACAGGATAACTACATCAAAGATGAGGATTAAAGTCTTAATCCCTACCATGTGTTCGCTCTCAGCATCCAGCGCACTGGTGGCCTCATCCAGAATGAGCACGATTGGGTTTCGGATTAAGGCGCGAGCGATGGCCACTCTCTGCTTCTGCCCTCCTGAGAGCTGAGTTCCCTTCTCCCCGACACCTGGAATGTGGTACACATATGACTTAACCCTCAGTTAGATCAGCACAGAGTAAAGGCACACATAAGCAAGGAGAAACCCCCAGAATAGAACCATATAGAACCTATTTTGAAAGCTAGAAACCATCCAGAAAACCCCAGAGGAGTGTTTTATAATTAACAAGAATCATTTATTATTCATAACACACATTATTTATTGATGTGTAAAACTATAAGATGCTGTTACAGAAAAATGCTTAACAACATGGTTAACTGATGCAACCTGAGGTGTGATTTTCAAATAAGTGCATGGCTTCTTGCTCATGTTATAACAGGAAGAAAACAGGTCAGGTTTCATTTGGATAAATGAGGCTGATTATGGTTTGAAATCTCGGATCTCACCCGTGTCGTAGCCCTTCGACAGGCTGCAGACAAAGTCGTGAGCGTTGGCCTTTTTGGCAGCTGTTACTACAACTTCCTCAGGAGCACCAGGAAGACCATAGGCGATGTTATTCTGTACAGAACGAGCGAACAGGACTGGTTCTTGTCCAACCAGTGCTACCTGAATGAAGAGACGATTTCCTACAATTTATGGCATTTTAAAGCAAGGTGAATAGTGAATAAAAGTTTAATGTCTGCAAAAAAAAACCCTCAGAAATTATTCCCTAATAATCTATGTAAGTCTTCAATCAACTGTTTTGAAGACCGATCCATCACCAAAGATATACAAAATAATTGAAGAGAAATTAAAATACTGGTTGATAATATAAACAACTAACTGTAACTTAATGCTGTTCTATGTTGACATTTTTGTGTGCCACGTTGTGTGCTTTAAAATAACAATCCATTTCACAAGTGTCTTTATTTAAGGATTTTTGAACTGTTCCCACCTTTATACCTGTTCTTCGTGGCAGGATCTTACCTTGGAGTGAAGGTAGCTGTGCTGATATGTCTCAATTGGCCGACCATCCAGCAGCACTTGGCCGTTTTGAGGTGTGTAAAAGTTCTCCAGCAGAGAGACACAGGAACTTTTCCCACTGCCTGAGGGACCAACCAGAGCCGTCACTTTCCCTGGCTGGATGCTGAAGGACACATTCTGCCAATAAAATGTTACACAGACGGAAGCTTTATCGACTACACAAACACTAAAGATATGCTTGGACCCTGTGTTACATTAAGAACATCTTTCTGCATTCCTAATCATGGAAATGAAGTAGAACAAGAAGTGATACCTTAAGGACATTAGTCTCTGGACGTGTAGGATAAGCGAATGTCACGTTCCTGAACTCTACCAGGCCTTGTAACGTATCTGGAGCTTCTTGGCCGTCGAAATTGTGTTTAGGCTTTCTGTCAATGTACTCAAAGACCTTCTCTGCAGCTCCCACGCCCTGCATCAGACCCGTATAAACAGATGCAATGCTCTGTGGGGCAAAACAAATTATTTAAAATTTACACCTATACAGCAAAACAACATGGCTGTAAACTTATCATGACATGTCTCACCTCCAGACATTCCCCCAGTTCAAGCTCATAGATAACAAAAGAAATAAGTGTTCCCCCACTCATCTGGTCCGTCACCACCAAGTGTCCCCCGTAAAACAGGATCGCCACCTGCAAGGCCAGCTCCGAGATCTAAACCAGGAACAACAAGTTAAGCATAACAAGAACCTTCAGGGTGACTTGAAGATTGTGACTTCAAATCCCCTGATTTCCAGAGAGGCCTGGCAGTGAAATAAGAAACTTGATACGCACACAGCTGGACCACATAAAGGAGGCATAGGCTACAGCTTGCTTCTTGTTGAGTGCAAAGACCTCCAACAGCTTGGTGTAGTAAGACTCGGTTTCATGATCCTCACCGGCGAAGCTGCGCACCGTTCTCATGGCTGAAATCGTCTCCTCTGCCACTTTGTTGGCTTTAGCCAGTGATGTCTGCACCTCTTTGGTTAGTTTCTGCAAAACAATATTGGGAGAAATATTTGCATACTTTTATAATAGTCAAATGTGTAGGAAATGTCAATTGAATCTTGAAACCACCTTGATGCTCTGTGATTTTTTTCCCCCATAAGGCACCATAAGTAAATATTAGCTTATAAATTAGTCTAGCGTGTGTTATAAGTTCCAGCATGTTTCTACACATATTACACTCTTTTCACTTTTATTATTTAGGTTGTCCAAATAATGTCTAAAAAAATGTCATTAAAAATATTTTAAAGTTTGCACACTTACCTTATAATACTCGCCGTAGAGCTTGGAGAGCACAGCAATGTACGGGAAACCCATGATGGTGACGAGTGTCAACTTCCATGACATGCCAAACATGAAGATGAAGAACCCGAATGCCTTGACGAAGCTGCGAAGGAACAGGTTGACGTTCTGCGAGATGAGGTCACTCACCTGCGTGGTGTCTGATGTCAGCCGTGACGTGATGTCACCTATATGGAGTTTCTTTGGTTATAATTAAAATGGTTCTGTTTATGAGTGTTCTATTATACTGTTATAATTACTTACTGTTATGACTACTGACTGTTAATGTTGCTGACTCTTATGAATACAGACTGCTATGATTTCAACCTGTTACAGTTACTGACGGTTAATGCGGCTACTGACAGTTCTGAGTACTGACTAATTACTATTATGGTTACTGCTTATTAAGCTAGTTTTAGTAATTTAAAATGATTACTGACTGCTATGAAGACTGACTGTTAGAATTACTGACCAGTAGGATAGCTTATTCTTATGACTACTGACTGTTATGCTGCTACTGACATCAGTAACTACTGACAGGTATGACTACTGACTGTTATGCTACTACTGACAGTTATGACTACTGAAACTGAGCCCTACAGTCTGCTATACTGCCTATACCATGCATTTGATATGAAATATGCTGTATATTGCTATATTATATATTTTATTTAATTTAGTGGTACCAGCATGAGCAGGTAGTCTTAGCTTTTATCTCATAACACAGCACTCAACCTGTATGATTAGCATCAAAGAAGCCGATCTCCTGATGCATCAACGAGCGGAAGAGGAGGTGCCTCAGTCGAATGTTCAGCCTGGTGAATGTCAGTGAGAACACACCACCACGAAACCCAATGGCCAGGGAACTAGAAAGTGAGACATAGACTTATATTCCATAGATCAAAAAATATATGACACGATATTAGTTATTATATTCACACAAGAATGAAATGCTGACTCACCTGACGATAGCCAAAACAGTGAGAATAGTCATCGGTTTGATGAAATATTCCATGCTCTTATGGATCACTATACCATCAATGGCTTTCCCAGTGAAATAAGGGATAAAAGCCTCACCTAAAGAGACAAAAAATGTGATTCAGTTCTTTTCATTAATCATTCATATACACCGGCCATCAGAGGGATCCCAAATCATTTTCCTCTAACAAAGGTCTTACAAACATTCCATAGTTCAGTGTCTATAATTGAAATGTAAACACTTAATATTATTATTAAAATATATACTAGTTTAGTTCAGTGTCTGTAAAAGAATTGGTATACAATTTGCTATACATAATTGTCAATCAGTGTTAGTGGCGAAAAAGGGTGCATGAACTCACACACAGCTGAGAGAAGGAGGAAGAAGAAGGCAAGAGACAGAAGCCCTGCATCCTCCTTACAGTATGATAACAGACGTCCCAGTGTGGCCCCAGAATGTGGCTTTTGCTTCACCTCATTTCTTTTCATCTCACCCTCCTCTTTTTGTTCTGCTTCCTCTCCTCCATCCACCAGCCTCTCCCTCTCTCCTACACCCGAGGTGGCACCATTTGAGCTGCTCAGGAGCTTCCAGAAAAACACAGACACCATAGCAGAAATGCAAGTCCATGAGAACAAGCTGAGGAACCAAGGGTCCTGCATCAGGGCACCCATCTCCGAGAATATCAGGAGCTTGGCAAGGGCATAGGAGAGCATGGTGAGACCAATGAGGACCATCAGAGTGTCCATGGATGCAACACGTCTTGGGCCATCGCACTGGTTCATCAGGACACCTACAGAGGCACCGACAAGGAGGCAAGAACGCACTAGGAGCACCACCCAGAGATCCAGAACTGAGCGATGGATGTCAAAGTCCAGGATGTCATCTAAGAAAGAATTTGGACCAGACACTGGTCCAACTGGACACTGGACATAGAGGACAGTCGAGATCACAGTGTCCAATAGGACAAAAGCAAAGGTGCAGCCAACAACCGCAGTTAACCTCATGATACTAGACTGAAGACAAGTGACAGGAAGTAGTGCAGCAATCGAACTGATCATCAGAGGATCAATGATAAACAGCAGCCAGTGAGATCTGTTGTAATCAGCCTGTGCTGAAACCAAAACGATCAGAACGATAGTAAATACTTCTCATGATCATCGTGGAGTGTGACAACATGCAGTGGAGTTCCACAACAACACAACCGACAAGGCAGTAAATAATCCGTGATCCTGAAAGCTCCCTTTTCTACAAACAAACCTGCGTAAAAACTTTTATAATTAATAACAATTGTATGAGTAAGGCATTACATAGAATCGTGTTATCTCTGTTTACGAATAGTTTAAGAAGACCGGTTTGTCCTTTTAGATGCAGTCTAAAAGTCCGGAAGAGAAAATGAATGCGGCGTATAAGCTCCGTCCTGTTTCTCTGTCTGACCAATCGGAACGTTCTCGGTTTGCCACGGACACGCCCAATACCACCACGAGGAGCTGTTTTTTTTATATTTAAACACATCAGGAGTACGAATTAAAAGACTATACATTGACAAATTACAAAGCGTAAAAAATATATACTTTTAAGTATTTTTTAAAATTATAGTATTTGAAAATAAAATTGTATTGTAAAATAAAATTGTATTTTGATTTTATTTATTTTTAATTATAGGCAGGACCTAGTTATTTTTGTAAAGGTAAAAATATATTAGACCTGTTAACAGTATTATAAAACGTTAGGAAAATGCAAAAATATTATAATGACAATATAGAATATAAAGCAATACCAGTTAGAAAATGTGGTGAAAATAGTTAAATAGAAATTGTAAATTCATTCTGTTTTGTCTAAATTGAATTGGTTTTCAGAAAGTAATATTATGCCAGAAAGGAATGGATAGTGGATTACTACTTTCTAACCTCATCTTTAATATATTAAACTCTTATTCATAAAGCAGAAACAGATGACAGAATGAAGCAAAGCATTCTGTTCATGTCCTGTCATTTTACAGAGAGCTACTAGATACTGCATATCAGAGTGCCGAATAAACGTAGGTGTGGAAACCGATATGGCTATAGCCCATTTGCCTGAAGGTTCAAGGTGTTGTGTTAAAGAGTGTTTATTTTACCTACTGTTACCTTCCTGTCAGGTTCTCCTCTGACCTCTTGGAGAGATCTTCTCCACAATGTCTGATGTTGATGATTTTGATTTTAATGATGATGATTTTATGCACTGCGGCCACATAATTGGCTGATTGGCTAACTGCATAAATAAGCAGGCACTCAAGTGTTCCTAATAAAGTGGATCATGGATGCATGATTAAATTATTTCTAGTTTCTGAATAAAATGAAAGACTTAAACACACAAAGAAGATCCAAACAGAAACAGCACTGACATGTTAGCGTTTATTACCTTAAAAGCCAACACGACGAAAAAAGGATTCTGGGAAAATTCAGACACAAAAAAATCCTTCAGCCATAATTGAACTACTGTATCATTATATACAAAGCACAACAGTTAAAAATAACATCCAGCTCGTAGCAATGAGCCCTGATTGATAAGTGTGCGATGTAGTGAACAGTGCTATCAGTCGCTTCCTCTACCTTCACTCATCTTCAAGGAAATGCGCAGACCTGTGAACAGCTGAACCTCCAGAGAAGCATCGTTACACTACAAGCATCGTAACACCAGACGCCCCAGACAATGTGTGTCTTACAAACTACCTCTTAAGGTCAGATATTGGACCAAATCAGTTATCAGTGTACATCAGACCCCGGCAGCACATACTCCAGCCCATCCTTCCCCTCCTCAGTGACCACTTGAACAGCACTGATCACCGTCTCTACAGGAAACGTCAGGAACAGGTCATCTTTCAGTCTTTTGGGTGAGGGCGAATCCTCTGCAGGGCACAAAGGCTCTGTGACCGTCAAGGTTATGGAGGACACGTTCCTGCCTCGCCGTTTGGCACTTTTCTTCTCCTGCTTGTAGGCAGAGTTCATGTTGGAAAAAACCTGAAAGATGACAAATCCCCTGTTCATGTTCATGCTTGCACATTTGCCTAACTGACAAACTAGTCTGGTGCCTGATGATCATTTGTTCTTAATGTAGCTAAAAAATGAACAGACGCTCAACTTTGTTCAACGTAATAAATTTAGAAATGAACTGATTCCAGATATACACCATCATCATTACACTATACACATTTTCAACTTTTATGATTAAAATCAAGGAAGAAAGGAAGGAAGGAAGGAAGGAAGGAAGGAAGGGAGGGAGGCAGGCAGGAAGGAAGGCCGGACAGACGGGGTCAATAAGGAAGGAAGGAAGACTAAATAAAAGAGTTACAGATCATGTAACAATCCTGTTATTATCTTATTATGTACCATCTGGTGGAGGTGATTTTGTTGCTCCTGAATGGAGGAGAGGAAGCTGTTATCTGTCTCCTCGCTGAGAGAATAATTTCCTGCGTCTTGCTCATAACTCAGTAAATCCAGCTTCATCTGGTGGACAGAGCGGCACAGTGAGATGATAAGAGTTATGACAGAGTGGAAGGGACTGGGGTTTAGTGTTCTGGTCTGACTACATTCATCAGTCTGAAGCTTCTGTGAACAACGTCTAGAACAGCGTACAGCTCAGAATATCCTGATTATAGCTTTGAAGTGATCTTATGACATCAAAACGAGGAACAGTAGGAACACAACATTCATATGCAAATCAACAGAGCATCACAGGAGTCCTACCTCAGCAGGCATGCTGGCCTTGCGGTTAAACAGCAGGCAGTAGGGGGTGAACCTGGTTGTGGGGTTCACTGACGTCCTGAACAGCGATAAGACAGGATCGATGAAATCATCCCACTCAGCCTGCTTCTCGACCACCACCTGCTTTACAGTGTCCTTCAGCAGAGTGTTGGTGCGCTCCAGCAGAGCGTTGTGCTGGACCTTCAGCCGCAAACTCCAGCGCTCGCGCAGCTGCTTGCTCACCTACAACACAACAGGGTTCGAGTAAACAGACTAATGGTCAGGAACACAAGGAGAAAAATATCTGAATGTTGCATTCTGGATTCTGATTGGTCAGAAAGCACTGATTCAGCTGTATATGATTGAAATAATGATAAAAGCTGATGTGGTGAAGGTTGCACTGAGGAGGTGTTTAGTTAACATTTATGGAAGGACTCTCCAGTGTGGAAAGCTAATTAAACACAAATACCAATCGAGAGAGAGAGAGAGAGAGAGAGAGACAGAGAGGGGGAGAGAGAGAGAGAGAGTTTTACCTCTCCACAGAAGTCGGCATTCTGAGAGCAGTGTATGGTTTTTACTGAACCGTACCTGCAACACACACAGACACACACACAAAGAAAATCATACTGGCAAAATTCTTACAATATGACAGAAACAAAAATTTTTTTTTTTTCCCTAATTATTTACCGATAAAGAGTTGATGAAATGCATCTTGCCACACAAAGGAAGTCTCTCCTCTGGACAGGAAATGCCTCCACCCACTTACTGTAATAATCTGTGATGATAACCAGGTGAGTGTTTCCTCCATGAGTAGTGCAGGGAAATGGGCCTGAGTTCAAACGCACACACATACACAATGCATGAAGCGTGTTCATAATCTTTTGAATATCTGTAAGATTTAATATTGAGTAAAGAATAACAGCCTCTGTGTTTTACTGTTACAGGAAAATAATCACCAACGAGATGCAGTGGAGTTTCTGTAACTATGTAAATAGATTTGTGACACAGCTGCACACACACACCCATTATATCCACGGTAATGGTGTCCCAGGGGCCGTCGACCTTCAGCGGCCTGGGCGTCCTCGCCATGTTTTTGTTCCGCTCTGTGTGCTGACACGTATCACACACTTTAATCTAAAGGAAGAGATTGGTTACCACAGGCAAACACACAAACACACACATGCACACACACACACACTCACCCAGTCCACCACGTCCTTGACAATGCCTAGCCAGTAATACTTGCTCTGGATGCGGTGCACCGTCTTCTTCTGACCCAGGTGATGGCCGAGCTCGTTGAAGTGACACTCAAGGAAGATCTGACGCTTTCGTTCAGCATCGATCACCACCTCACGCTTCTCCTCCTTCTTCATTCCTATGTAGTACAGCCGTCCGTCTGCAGAGAGAGAGAGAGAGAGAGAGAGCAAATGAGGTAAGCAGATACATACAAAGAGAGAGATAGACAGGCTGATGCCTGCCTTCCTTCCTTCCTGCATGTCTGTCTGTCTGTCTGTCTGTCTGTCTGTCTATCTATCTATCAGCCTTCAAAGGATACCAACAGACAGGTACGTAGGCTGACAAGCATAAAAGCAGACAGACAGACAGACAGACAGACGGAGAGTAAAGCTGAACCCATTAACAAAACCTAACCCACTTGTTTTAGAGAGTGCGTGAGTGAGTGGGGTGTGAGTGAGTGAGGGGACGACTGATTGATTGATTGACTGAGTGAGTGAGTGAGTGAGTTGCGCGCTCTCACCGTCGATAATGAATTTCTGCGCGTATCTTTTCAGGTTCTTCTTGCGGATGGGATTCATCTCATGCGGGTAGCAGCCTTCAGCCACCAGCGTGTAAATGTCGCCCAGACGGCTGGAGCTCGACTCCACCACCTCCTCCTCGGCTACCTGAAGCGAGTCCACACTCAGCATCGCGACTCCGGCACCAGAACCTCAGCATTACACACAGAAAACAAACAAACACACAAACAAACACACCGGACCCCGGATACCAGGCACCATCATCTACATTCCTTTCGACAGAACCGTTACAACTAAAAACACACAGGCGGACCACATAGAAGGACGGACCAGGAAGTATACCGGCTCGATTGCTATTCGCTCTTTTGGATTAGAGAAGTGTACTATGTGCCATGATTTAATACCCTATTTAGTGCATTTAAATAGGGAATAGCATTATATTTGGGATACGCCAATAATAAAGACTATATGAAACGCTTAGGAACCGCAATAAAAAGATATTTGATGACAGTCGATAAAAAATACTCAATAAAATTAAATAATACTTTCGAAATATTTTTTCCTTTTATTTCTCAATTGCTTCTAAATTATTGTCATTATATTTCAGTCCGAACACATTAAGCTGTCGGATCAAAACAAACCAACTTCCGGTTAATTTAGTTAAAACTGCTTCCCATCTGGAAATTAT
>JAOTRN010000028.1:14089752-14109659 GCA_028566695.1 Bagroides melapterus
TCTCAGATGTCTGGTCCCAAATGTTTATTTGCACCTGACATCCCTTACATGGGTGTGCTTGCTTTACCCTCATAACGAAAGCCTGAAAATTGTTTGCATTAATTTCATCAGTGACAGAAAAGCTTTCTTAGTGGATCATGTTCCAGCTTGTGGTCTCGCTTTTTAAACGGGAATAATGCTGGAAAAATAACTCCCGTCCTGCGGCTCTGTCGAGCAGACCCCTTAGTGTTTAGACTACAGACCCAGGCTTTGGAAAGGAAGACAAGAATTTTGATGTCCTCTTTCTTCATTAGGACATTTTTTTGGAGCGGACGGTGGCGGCGTAACTCAAGCAGCCCGTCTCGGAAATGACTTCTGCTGCTGTTTCTTTGCTCACCTAAAGCAATGAATGGAGCCTTTGTCAGGACATATGGCATTTGAATTTCCTCACATCATTACAGACAAGAGGAAAGACATCAATTAGCCTTGATTGCATAACGGCGTCCTTTAAAAGGTTGGCAAGAGACATCAGGTGGAGAAAGAAACACGGTTTTAGTCTCTAATGTCGTTTTGACTGGCCAGGATGTCTGGTACATAATCAATCTATCCTAGTGTTCGTGTGTGTGTGTGATGTGTGTGTGATGTGTGTGTGTAATCAGAGCCTGACCGGAGTTGATGGCTTAATGCTTTACCCATTTTTACGAGAGCTTTAATCAGCAGCTTGTGGTTGATCTCCACAGGCGATCTTTTTCTCGCTCTCTCTTTCTCTGATTTGGTTAATTGGTGGAGAAACTGACTGAAAGGTCTCAGCTGTGTAGTGCCCAGTTGGGGCGAATGGATTAATTCTGTCTTTCTGTGGAGCTCCGCTGTGTTGAACCAATGGCATGCCGTTTTTTTTAATCTTCCCTCTCTCTTTATAGTGATATAGAAAAACGCACTCTCTGGATTGCTCGGGCACCATCTGTGCCACCGTGAAACCTGGATTAGACAAGTATTATTGAAGTAATATTTTTTCATCAGAGTTCGGCCTGTTTTTGAAGATAGCTGGTGTCTTTCCTATCAGTCAAATGGTTGTGGGTTTGATGTCGTATGTTAATCTGACCTTAAGGATTAGTTTTACAAATGAGAGCATTGGATTTGACGCAAAGGAGGTCACGATGCCACATCAGGTACATTCTTGTTAGTCCTTAATGAATGTAGAGGTGGTGCATTTTATCAGTTAATAATTACAGACAGTATCGTGGAGATCCATGAGAAATGCTCGTTCCTGTCATTTCCCCTACTCAGCCTCACTTTCTCTGTCCTGAACGTACTAAAAACCCTCAAATCATAAACTTGTCTGTCCTGAAGAATTTCCCACATCGGGAAAGCATTATCTCAGACTGTTAGAAAGTGCTGACACTGGAGACTCCTTTTATACATGTTACATAAACATCAAAATGACTATATCACTGATTGGTCATATGGATGCTATACAAATCACTGTGATTGAGCTGTTACCATAGAAACCTGTGATTTAAAATTCAGGATCAGGAATTCTGGAATTTAAATCCAGCAATACCTTTCATTCTTTGCTTACAAATTTTTACCCTCCTTGTTTCTGCAGTTACTATGTGTGTGTGGCTGTGCTGATCTACTTTCTGCCCCTGTTGGTGATGGGTTGTGCTTATCTGGTGGTGGGGTTGAACCTGTGGGCCAGTGAGATTCCCGGAGACTCCTCGGGTCGCTACCAGGAGCAGCTCACTGCTAAACGCAAGGTTCTTCCTTATACACCACACACACACACACACACACACACACACTCACACACAAAGCAGACGAGAGAGCATAACATTACTATCTAAACAGTTCACGGACTAAACAAAATTGTTTTTTGTATTCTTTTAATAACCTAAAGAGACGCAACCCGATGCAGACAAAACAAAAATAAATGCTATGCTTACAGAACAAGAACAGCGCTTTAATCACTTTTTTTTCAGTTGATCCATATGACACCCCTTTTGCCCCTTTGTCTAAATGCAAAATGAATTTCTGATTTTTCCATTCCAACTCAGATTCAGGGTTTGAATAAAAACAGTATGATGAAAAGTCCCCAGTCGCAACAGTCAGGTTTGGGAGATAATGAGGGTCAGGAAGGACGGCGGTCATGAAATATTCCATACGAGATTGCTATTAGACCACAACGGCTCGTCATTTCAATCTCAATCTCCAACACACACACACACACACACACTTTTTTTAATGCTCTCGTCAGGAGCCCCTGCTCATTTTTCTTACTCTTTCAATCTTGACTTTTCTTTGACACACTCACTTATTCTTCTCAGATATATAGCACCACTTACAAAGCTCATTTGCTCTGACTATTGCACTCCCTCTCTGAATGTGTGTAGGTGGTGAAGATGATGATCGTGGTTGTATGTACCTTCGCCGTCTGCTGGCTGCCGTACCACGTCTACTTTCTCCTTCATCAGTTTTTCCCTTTGCTCTTCGAGAAGCCCTTCATCCAGCAGGTCTACTTGGCCATCATGTGGCTCGCCATGAGCTCCACCATGTACAACCCCATCATCTACTGCTGCCTGAATGACAGGTAACAACACACATGCTGCTGTGGAGCGCAAAAAAAAGTCAATTGTGCTTAAGATTACAAGGAAATCACAGAGCCTACACTGATAAAATGTTTTGTTATGGGTACTTTAGATCATTTTGGGTGGTTTTAAGTTAAGTGTAAGTAGAGCCCTGGGGACAAGAGACCTTTATCTATCCACAAAGCATCTGCAACAGGTTCCTGAAGTTTCTTTACAGTCCCTATTGTCAAAGTTATTATTTGATTGGCTGCTAATATTGAACAGGTTAAATCTAAACTTTAGGAACTCAAACCCATTCAGCTCTAAACCTCGGTTATTTATATCAACATAATTCTACTGACAATTCTGGTGTCCAGTAAAATTGTTACAGGGTTGTGCCTGGACTAGATGGACAAGCTGAATAACCCTTAAGAACTCCAAATGTAGTAGATTTTTATCCAAACAATGATCAATCAATCAATCAAGTACAAAATTACAAAAAAGGTCAAAATTGCACTAATTTAACAGCTAATGTTTCTATCCAGTCATTAATCTGTTTATCATGTGCTATAAAGATGAGATGCTTCCACAATAGGTTTACTAACAACCTGAAGTAACAATAATCATGAAGTTGTACAGCCGAAATAACTCACAAACATTTTGGGTCATGTTTACTTTATAACAATTATTTACAACATGGAGTCACAAGCTAACCATTTAGCCTGCCAAGCTTATGTTTGGTCACTTGTTGGGCACAGTTGTCATAGATTCACGGTAATGCTGACACTTAAAGCCACACCCTGTATGTGCCCAAACTTCACATTGGAATTTTTTAATATGTGTTCATACCACATAGTATATTAATCTAGGGAACATAAGGCAAGCATTTCTAGTGTGTTAGATGATTAAAGAAAGCAGTGTCAAGCGTTCTGGATATGCGTCTCATAAACTCTGAAGTAACAGCTTTGGTGCAGTGTGCATGCTGAAGAAAAACACAAGATAGCACAAGCTCAACAGTGGAAATGACAAATGTTTCTGAAAGCTATCTGAGCTTTCTCTCTCTCGTTCTCCTCCCCTTTTCGCTCTCTCGACTCTTCACGGAGGGTTTAAACATTCATACTCAAGCTTTTTTTTTTCTGCCCAATCGAACACTCTGTGCCTCTCTGTCACACTTTTGTCCTCGCCTCCATAATCCACCCGACATATCTATCTCCATAGACCTTATTATTTGTGTGTGTGTGTGTGTGTGTGTGTGTGTATTTTTGGCAGATTCCGTGCTGGATTCAAGCAGGCGTTCCGCTGGTGCCCATGTATTCATGCTGACTCCTATGAAGGCCTGGAGCTCAAGTCCACACGCTACCTACAGACACAAACAAGTGTGTACAAGACAAGCCGGGCAGAGCCGACGGTGCCGGTTGTCTACAGTCCGTCACTAGAGCTGGCTTCCAACGGCTCATCATCTCGTAGCATGTCCAAGACGGTGTCTGAGACGTCCAGCTTCTACTGCGGCAATAACTTGCCTGCTTAAGAGCTCTTAAGATCAGCAAAAGAACTGGTGTAATGGTACAATAAGAAACCACAATAGATCCATTCACCTCTGCGCATACATTACCTACGTCTAATTTTCTGTATAATCATCGTGACAGACAATTCTGAGCAGTCATGGAGGGTGTAGACAACAAAGGAACATATCTATTCATCTCCATTTTGTCTAGTACACTGATTGAGAATAATGCTCAGAGCCTGCGTGGAACATGTGGAAAAAAAAACAAACGTCTGTGAAATATTCTTATTTCCAGTGTTGATGGATCCATTACCTCCATAATGAATGAATCATATCAGTTTTTCCTAGCATTCTGAGAGGGCACACCTTATAAGGAACATGCCAAAGAATTCAAAGTTCGGTTTGGATCATGCCCTTAATGAGCATTTCATCTGGTGTTATCAGTATCTCAGAGAGTAAACACTCTGCTCACTCAATGCTTAGACGGAATATTGAAATCTGACCCGTTGTCAGACTGCCATTGATGGGGTTATGATCAAGGCCTTGAACCACTTGATTGATCTGCCAGCTGAATAAATGTAAATAATACCTTTGTTTGAGCTGTATCTCTAGCTAGTATTGGTGTAGATGGCAAAGGAACATGTTGGAAAAAACCTGTTGAAGAATCTAAATGTGTTAACCAATTGACTTTTGGAAAGCTGGGCATTTTTTCCATCCCAAAAAACTGCTGAGTTCAATCACTTGCATATGACATTATAATCACTGTAACAGACCACTTTAGGGAAATGTTTTGTGTCTGTGTAAGTGCCTCATAACTTCTTCACAGTGTCTATCTTTTTATTTTGTTCCTTTTTTCTATTCTTCTGGCCACCTTTTTCTCAAAGTTCAGCTTTGAAACGACTCACCACATGAGTTCCTCGAGGTACGTGACCAGAGACCTTGATGGAATGAGGACAGCGTCAGTGAGGCTTTGCAGACTGATGTGGTCTGGCATACAAGACCTGGCTACAGTGTATTACCGTTTACATTTTACTAGCATGTATTATTGCGGATTATGTAGCGTATACGATGCCTACAAACATATACGGCTTCCCCTGTCTGTGTATATGTATGTGTGTGTCTGTGCGAGTGTGTTTCTTTTTGTGTAGAAAGGTTTTGCGAGTCTCGGTCTCAAATGGGCCTGGTTTGAAATTCACACAAAGTACATTTCTGTTCAAATAATTAGCAGAGATTAAGCACATTTCCAAACAGACAATATACAATCCATGACCAGCAGTCTAAGGACCTTTGAGTAAAATGGCTCCTGGCATGGTACAGCATCAAACAGGGCTGGGATGAATCCATGCCAGTCACTTCATGGGATGAAAAAGCCTTGAATATAGTATCTAAACTGCCCCTTGGCATGGACATAATGCAGAACAGAGAAAGGAAGAATATTCAATAGCATTTATAGCCGTGCCCGGAAATCTAAATCAGTGGCAGCCAGGGTTCCACTGCCAAAATACAATCATGGGTTTGTCCAGTTCACAAATGCTAGTAGCTGTGACCCTGTGTGGCCTTGGCTTTGCTTTAATTTTTGTAAATTTGTCACTTAATTGTGGGGCAAATTGTAATGGGAACGGTTGTTTGTCTCTATCTGTGTACCTCTGTTTGGCTGTTGATCGCCGTTTCCCTCCCCCTTCCAAACAGTTGCCTGTTCTTGGCTTAAGCGGTCACGCACAAAATTAACTCTGGAGTCAGGCCCTGGAGTTTTAATTTTAGCCTCCCGTCAACACATGGTGCACAAATCTGACAGAAGAGGAGGAGGAATGGAAGGGATTCGCTGGTGTTGTTGTGGGGTGGCTTTGAGAGACAAAAACCTAGAGGAGGACCACTAGTTTTGGAGGAGGGGTAGTAACACACCTGTTGTTTGAGATTATGAAGTTTGGTATGTGACAGTGGTATCAGTTTCTAGGCAGGAGGAGGACATAGCGTGTGCTAAGGGATCAGGGTGTTCTGGCACTCTGAATGGTGCTCAGGCAGATTTCACAAGTGATTGTGGATCTTGTGGAGTTTTGGAGAAGCTGGGCTGGATTCCTACTCCAAGCAGTCTGGTCCTCCACTAAAGATTTGATTCGGGTTGGAGTTGGTGATATTCAGGAGGTGGTGGGGCAGAAACTAGTGAAGAGATTGGAATCATACAATATTAGGATAAAGGTGGATAAAGTTCCATATCATGAGACATGACATTGTTTTGTGGAGGTTCATGAAATATAATCCCAATTAGGTCGAATTCAGTTCATGGGAGGTGAATAATCATGTAGTGCGCTGTCAATATCTCCAGTCTTTCAGTCTACCAGTCCATCGTCTTTGTGTTGATGGATTTTTAACTTTTAAATGTATTTTCCCATGAAGCTGTGGGCCATAGACAGCAGTAACTGGTCTCCAGTTGCTGTTATGTTATGGTTGCTGTCCTTGGCCTAGAGTAAAGCCTAAACAGCCTTTGTGTCTTTAAGCAGCTTCTGTCAAGCTGTCTGATTTAGTTTAGCTGTTTTTCCATAATTCTCTTTATAGTTTGTTGAGATCAAATAAACAACAGCACAACGTCTGCAGATTCTCATCTATCCACAGTGTTCTGTCCTTTAATCTTCAGATGGGACTGTTTATAGCTGCTATCATTTAAGTGATAACAATTAATGTGGAGACTTTCCACAGCATTAAATAGAACTATAAATGGTTTAATAGTATGTAGTATAATAAAACACTTTTGGAAGCGTTTGGGAATCAAGTTCAGTCTATTCATGTCCAAGACTGCTTTTACATTTACATTTACGGCATTTGGCAGACGCCCTTATCCAGAGCGGCATACAAAAGTGCTTTGAAGTCTCCATCAACGTTGGTTCACTAGGTTACAGACAGGGTATTATCAACCTGTCTGGAGCTGCTTTTCTTAGGAATACATACAACAAGCAGGAAAAGTATGCGCTAGTTTAAGTATTTCAGGAAGAGGTAGGTCTTCACCTGTTTTTTGAAGATAGTCAGTGACTCAGCTGTTTGGACATCTAGAGGGAGTTCAATCCACCACCTCAGTGCCAGACCAGAAAATAGTCTTGATGTATACCCCCTCATACCCTGATGGATGGTGGGACCAGTCGAGCATCATAGCATCAAGACTGCGTTATGTCTTACCAAATTATGATGTCACAGTATTTCATCACGGTTTTAGCTAGCTTGTGTTTAACAAACCATAATAAACCTTTCCTAGTTGCTAAAATCGGGTTTAATGTAATGTTATTAATGTAACTTAATCACATCTTCTCCAAAATAAACCATATCAACTTTTTCCTTCATTTCCATTCAAGTACAAATGAACGTAACCCCCCCTGCAGATATTCTAGATGAAGGAGAGGTTGCAGCATAGCTCCCTGATGCCATTTCAGAATACTGACTGGCTATACCAGGCTACATGTAGAGTCTCTGTTAGTATCTGCTCGATGGGACATAAAACCCTCATCATGCTTCATGTGTCTCAACACAGCAGAGCAACAACACCTGCTGAGAGAAGTGGACTTGCTGTAAAAAGCCTCTGCTGACTGAGAACTGCGTGTTGCCCGTCCATCATCTCCCCGACATGCCGGCATTTGTAGTTTCAGCAAAGAAAAGTCTCCGAGGTTTAGATCAATTGGGAGCATATCCAAAATAAAAATAGGCCTTTTAAATATGAAAAAAATCCCAAATGAGAAGCAGTCACGTGCTTGGCAATTGACTTGTTTGTTAAGCAAACTGCATTAAACAACTTCCATTAGCACGTAGTAATTTGTCTTCTGGTATTTTTCCATCTCCATGTTTCAGGCCACCTGCTGCAATTGTGTCTCTCCAAAATTAGTCTGCCTTTCCCTGCACCCTCATGACGACTGGCATGCATTGTTCTTAGTTGTAGTGTGAAGAAATAATCACCAGCTTCAGATTAATATGAAACCTCTCAAACCCCTGAGGCTTCCAATGCCAACACGCCAGACTTTCTTGCCATGCTGAAATCCTCAAGAGAAAATCATCAACATGAACTTGGATCTGTATAAGGCTGGCGTTCAGGGTCCGGTGCCATTGAGATAATGTGGCCTCTTTGTTTTTTGTCGTCTAGCGATATAAAGCAAGAATTAAAGCAAGAATTTTCAATAGGCCTTTGCTGATAAAAGTGTGAAATCGTTATCCTTGAATATCTCTAGCACTCAGCGTGGATGATATTGACTGAAAAACTGCAGTGCTGTTAAAGCAGTTACAGCCTCAGAGACTTTATGCCGCTTAGTTCCAGAGGAAAGCCACAATAAAACGTCTATCGATTCTCACACTGTTGGCTCGAAGATATCATTGTTTCGAGATCATCCTCTTCTGATTTTCTGACAGCATGGTTTTTTTATGCTTGACCTGAATAAAAACAGCAGGACTATTAAACAGCCTTAAACTTAAACAATCATAATGGGTTTTTTTTCAGCTGTAGCAAGTATTCTCGTACATGCCCGAGAGGAAGCAGGTTCTAGTGTGTTCTCTCCCTGGCCTCATCTTCTTTTGCCTTCATGTTTTCTATTAAGAGTCTATAAGAATTTTAGGTAGATATTCTTCCTTTTTTTAGGTTCTTCCATCTAGCTGCAGGGGTCATGTATTTGGATCTGAATTTAATTTTGAATTCAAGTCATTCTCAAAGCCGACAGCTACCTAAGCGCCCGTCGTTCCCTGTTCCGAACCAAGCTAGCGCACAAAGATAGAAAGCTGTGCGTTATTCACTGATATGTCCCGCTGTTTAAGAATAACCCAAATGACCGATGAAGAGAGGTTTTTTTTTTAGCTATTTTCTTTTTATCTTTCTTGCTAGTGACCAAATTGCTTTGTGTGACATATAACCGTGTTTACACAGAAAGTCCCTTCTAGCCTCAGACAGACCTTTAATGAAATCTTAACACACACACACACACACTCGCTCTCCATCTAGCTTTGCTGTTACAGATCAGGATGTAAAGCACATAGTCTATACACAGCAGCTGTCATACAGGATCTGAAGGGTTTTAGAAGAAGAGAGGACAAGTTAGAAAGTGAAGGACGAATCAACTTTTTGTGCATCTGAAAGAGAAAAAAAAGAAAAAGTAATGCATGAGGGTATTAGCACATGCAAGCTTGCATAGAATGTGTGTGTGTCTGTGTGTTTGGGTCTACAAGAGGAAGGGTGGATGCACTCATCAGCTCCATCTCTCTCCAATCAGAGTAATTACCCAAGAGAGGAGAGTGTGGTGGACAGAACAACAGCTGTGCTAGCCTTGTGTGCACGCAAACACACACACACATTCCTCACATCTCTATCCTAAAATATTCGTGTGTACACGCATCATGTGATTTTTTTTTATTAAGATTAGAGAAATCATACAATACCACCGAGTCGTCCTTTTGTTCGAAGGGTCTATTATGTTCGTATTCTCGTGTGTATGCGCAACAGCGTGTGATATCATGGCCCTTGGCATCTGTTTTTTTGTATTAGGTGCACACCTGTGTGTGGGATTATAGGATGAACATGTGTGTATTCGTGCCCTCGTGTTTCCGGATGGTGTAGCTGGTCATCGGGACTGAGCTTTGATGCTGTGCCAGTGCACGAGGCCACCCAGTGATGGAGCTCGAAAGCTGATCTGGGATCAGATGATACCTGATTTCACTGCAAAAGCAGCTGGTTGCAGCATTTAAACAGAAGCACTGATTGTTTCTATCTGACTAGAAAAAAAACCAAACAAGTAGCACATGATAAACTACGAATCCCGAGGGCATTATGACGAGCGTTTAAATCTTAACGCAGAATGATAACAGATTCAAATGCAGATTCATTTTGCAGCAATGTTGTTATCTTTCATTGCTGGGGTTGCTGCAGAACAAGATCCTGAAGTACCAACAGCTGAGGGACAGAACTGGCTTGAAGTAGATGTTCCACATTTCCTTCATTCTAATCGAAAAACAAATCCAATCGACTGATTCAATCAAATCCTTTTAATCAATCCCATAGTGCGTTCCCATTTAGTTTGACCCTGAAGACTGGGAGAACAACTTATTTCTGATTCTGATATATATTTATATAACCTGTCACTAAATGTATATAGAGATGATATGAAGAAAATCTGAGCTTGGAATAAAGTAGCTGAGATTGTTGATGCCGCTGGTATGTGTGTGTGTTTGTGTGTGTGTGTGTGTGCGTTTGTGTCACAGGGGGTTCGCTATTGCATCATAATTCATTTTGTATCTAAATGTTTTCTAGATATATCTGAGTTTTATTAATCAGTTATCAGATAATGTGTAATATTGTTCTGTAAATCTGTGGACTATGTTCTATACCCAGTTTCAGTACTGACCACCGGTAGAGGCTTTCATTATTAAAGGAACGCTTTGGCAAATTTCTCTTGTTTTTTTTTTTTTTTATTATTATTATTATTATTATAACTTCTTTAGCTCTGAGATAAAAAGCTAATGTAGTAAATCCCACTTTCACATATTTTTTTTCAGGGAGGGAAATTTGGAAATGTTTCTTTATTGGGAGACGAGGCTTGAAGGATTTTTTTTTATCTGGTGATCCAAGATGGCTGCCAATAGAAATATCCAAACTGGTTCATTTATAAAGATAACTGTCCCAATAAAACTAACTCATTACACACATTAGACACATGAATGCAACCTAAAAGAAATAAAATCAAACATCTTGAGGCATAAGCTAATTGTGGAAATAAGTTTTTTAGGCCAAATCGTTCTTTTAACAGCTGACTCAAGTTAAATATGCGTGTATTTGTTTGTGTGATCTTTCATCTGTACATCTTTTCCTATCTGCGCAGTTAAATCTGTAAAATCTTGGTTATGTATTGGTGCGTTATAATTGCTGGGTTTTCTTTTCTTTTTTTCTTTTTTTTTCTGTGCCACATGTGCTGCATTAATTATGCATCGCACTGAAAGTAACTCTTTGATGACATTCAGTTTAAGAAAAGCTTTTCTCCAAAACTGAAAATAAAAAAAATAAAAAAAAATAAAAAACTTCTGGGTTGATTAGGCTGCCTAACAGAAAAACACTGAAGAAAAAAAGCAGAGCTGTTTGATTTTCTGCCATGAAACTTGGGATCTAATTAGTGCCTGTTTAAAATTCCTCCTTGTTCAGACAGAGATGTTCCTGCATCTGATCTGGATCGTCTGCTGCTTTTGTAAGGGGGTTCAGATCTGCCCGCCTTCAGCTTTTATCATCACACAGTATCATCATCTATTCCCCTGATGCCCCTACTGCAGAAGTCCCCACTTTGTCGTCTGTAGCTTTTAAACCTGAATTATTTGCTTTAAGTCCACCCTTGGGGTTTTATCTAAATCGATAAATGTTGATAAATGCCACAAAAAGCCTCTTAACCTGCTACTCCCAGAGTTTTGGTGGTAACTGGCCTGGGCTTTTACTTATTTTCAGTTCCTTTCATTTATGATGAATCTGTCCATTTACATGGATTTACAAATGATGCTGGAGGCACAAAAGCAAACAGATGATTTAAACCTAGCATGCCGTGCGCATCAGGGGACAACAGAGAATTCATTCTTTCTTCTTTGGGAACCGTTTTATTCTGGTCAGGGTCTCGGTGCATCCGGAGTGGGAATATATCCTGGATGAGATGCCCATTCCAGGGGCAATTTAGAATCCTCATCCATCTACTGGCATGGTTTTGGTAAACTGGAGAACCCTGAAGAAAACCCACATGGAATCAGAAACTCAGGATTGAAAGATTCAATGCAGTCTACTGCACCACCTTGATGCCCCTTAAGAAAATTGGCCTTGACGTCACACACCTCAGAATCCGAGCTCTAATCAAACCCCAAAGACGCACCTAACTTGGAGATATAGACACTGGTTATTTTGTCAAGTCTCCAGAACTCCCTGTCTACACAGTTTATCAAAAGATAGGCCTCTAGACCACGTTCATTAGACACTGCCATGGTACAGATATGAGGTCAATCAAGAAACCGATGAACACTTGATCCTACTGTAGATCGTGCTTATGATATCATGCCGTCTGACCGAGAAGAGCTAAAAATATCTCGGCTGGGCCAGTCGCATGTATAGGAAACTCTTGAATTATGAGGAGGGAAGAAAAGAAGAAGGGCCAGAGAATCAATTTCATTCACGTCAATCGAGTTCTGGCAATAAGAGACCCAAATGAATAGCTTAGACTTGACAAACAGCCAGGAGTCACTTAAACGAGAGAAAACAATTGACGGATGCCACGGTGAAGCAAGGTGAGGAAGGAGAGTTAGGAAGGATGGATTGCTCATGGGAGCCTGGGCCACTTTTGGTCTATTTATTTTCCCTATTCCTGTCCAAATGAGGAATAATAGGACTGTCTTTCTAAAACAAGATGACTAAGAGTTCAGGGGTTTGACTGACAGCCAGAAAGAAAATAAGCATATAAATGACCTGGTCTGTAATATCCTGGAGACAGTAGACTTGACTCTCAGGAAACAGTTTAATCTAGACCACATAGGATTGCGATGAGAAGAAGAGAAACGGCATCGTACAGGTGGCTACCGTGGAAGAAGAAAATGTCAGGAGCAGGTTGAGCCAAAACCAAACGCTGCACTAAAGATGAAAGATTAAAATGAAAGAATTTACAAAATGTTCATGGTTGAATATAATGGAACTCAAACAAAAGTTGAGACACCAGATTAGATTTAAGACATAATTTAAAGAGTTGATTGTTTCCTAGGCTTTTTTTATGGGTTCTGTTTTTCTCTCTCTCTCTGTCTCTGTCTCTCTCTCTCTCTCACTCTCTCTCGCTTGTGAGTGTCTCAGTGTTTAAATGTTTATGTTGCTGGAAGCAGTCACTTGTGACCTCTTAAGTCGTTCTGCTTCAGGTGTTCGCTGTGAGTCCGCAATTTACTACAACAAATCTTCGCCCCAGTACACTCATCTATCTTTCTCTTTTTCTCGTCTTTCTTCATTTTTCATTCCCCTCCTTGACCCCCTCAATTTTCTTCATAATTTTCTCCTTCTTCATCTTTCTTTTGTCTTCAAGCTTTCTCTTTTGGTTCCTTTAATTTTATTCCTATTCTTCTTTTTCCGGCACAATTTCCTCAGCTTCTCTCCTCCTCTATATTTTTCTCCTCTCTTTTCTTTATCTAAGTTACTTTCATCTGTTCTCTTTCTGTCTTTTCTTTCCCTCTATCCTTCTCTCCATCATGTATTTTTTTGAGCATGTTTTGTCTTCCCCAACTTTCATCCATCTCTCACTCTCGCTCTCTCCCCAAACTCTCCGAATGGCTCGTTTCCTCCTTTCACTTGTTGTTCTCTCCATCATTTTTCTTCCTTTTTCTTGTTCCTCCCATCTTTTCCTTCCTCTCTCTTTTCCTCTCTCGCTCCATATTTTTCTTTTCCTCACTTTCCCTCTCACATAAACTTTTTCTCTTTATCTGCCCCTTTTGTATAATTTCTTTTCTTTCTCTCTCTTTTTTTATCTTTCTTTACCACAACTATCCCTCTATCTCTTTTATCTCTTTTACACTTTCTCCTTTCTATCTCCCTACATATATCTTTCCCTCTCTTCCTCCTTCATCTTTCCCCCAATCTTTCCATTCTTGTCTTACTTTTGGCATCCATCCAAAGTATTTTGCCTTCTCACCATCCATCATTCTCTTGCTTTCATCAACCCATATGTCATTCTCTATCCCTCTCTTGTTCTCTCTCTCTGTCTCTTTTTGTCCATCCTTCTTTCTCAGTCTCTCCTGTCAACTTTCTTGTCTTCTCTCTTCACCTACTACTTATATTCATCGACTTTTAATCTCCCTTCATCTTATTTCCATCTCATCTCTGTCCACCCTTTTCTCATTTGTCATCTTTCTTCCTCTTCCTCCATCCTTCACTGCTTCTGTTTATCCCTTTCTTTCTCCATGCCTCTGTATTTATTTCTTTGCCTCTCTCTCCACATTTCATCCTCCTTCACACTCCACCCCTTCTCTCTCTCTTTCTTCCTTCATTATTATTTTCCTCTTCCTCCTTCCTTCTCTTTCTCCATGTCCCCATCTATCCATCCTTCTCATTTTCTCTCCCTCTATCATTCACTGTCTCACCACTTCCTTTCTTTCATCATCGTGTTATCTCAGCTTCCAGTCCACCTCTGTCCTTTTCTTTCCCTCATTATCCAGTTTTCTTCCTCACTCCATCCATCCCCTTCTCTCTTCCAACGTTCTCTGTCTGCCTTTCAGCTGCCTGTCAGCTGTATGGGACACCCCCATACTAGTCCATCAGTTACATAAATTCCAGAAATGGTCTTATTAGCTCACACACACACACACACACTCACACAAACACACACACACACACACACACACACACACACACACACACAGTATCAATCCTACTGTACTAGTCACCCCAGGAGATCAGGACAGACGCTGATTATCTTCCTTTACCTGCTGAAGAGAGCTGGATGAGTTGGAGGACCTGCTTTTATCTAAACACAGAGCTCTTCAGCAGGCATGACATCAGAGTGCAGTGTGTGAGCCGAGTGAAGATGGAGTGATGACCAACACCTACACACCCTTTCTGCTGTTTCTTTCCCTTGTCCAGACAACTTTACACCTCCATCAGGACTCTAGTGCTCTAGGTGAGAAGAAGAGCCTAAATATAGATGATTAAAACATTCACGTCGCTTTAACTTCTTCATCTCTACATCTAAGAAGACGTGAGAATTAATCCGTCTCCAAGACAACAACCGCTCAGTGGCAACTGCTCAGTGGCCTGATTATTCTCAGTGTCTGTGGTACAAAGTTATTATTAATGAAATAAGCAAACACACTTGGATTTTCTAGGCTTTGTTTTCTTCCTCAGCACCTCTTTTGTTCGTCTCTTGGCAAGCAGAAACTTTTTCCGTATGTTTTAAACGCTGACATGTTGCCCCTGAGGAAGCCACAGGGCAGACCGAACATGTTGATATTCAGCTCAACAGCTTTCTGTTCAGAATCCTCTGACATCCTGGAACCTGTGGCAGAGTTTATTATGGATCTGAAGATTTTGGTTTTATTCCACAAGAATTGTGAAGGGTTCTGAAGTTCCTTGGGGTCCTACATGGAACTCAGTAGACATAATACCTAAAAAAAACAAAGCATTCCTACTTTGATATTTTTTTCTCCAAGAAGAACCAAAGATCTGAAAGTGAAGATGATGCTTCTAGGTGTAAATTCTTCTGAAATGATAGCATCTTCTAGAAAGTTCTTCATTCCTCCAACGTTTCTACACTCAGAGACATTGAAATGAAATTAGATGAAATTCCCCAAGAGTTTGTTTCTAGTTAAAACTCACTCTGTATTCCACAGTTCTTAGTAGAAGCCAAAGAAGAGAGTCTAAAGCTTGTGGTTCTTCTGTACACTTTTCTATACACAAGGTTTTTCAAGCATATTAGGGATCTTAGCTTCGAAATTGGTTCGACTTGGAAATCAGACTGAGAGATAAAAAAGAAAGGATACCTCAGATGATTTTTACTGAGGAAAACTTGAAAGCTACTTGGAAAGACTTTGTTAAAACAAAGAATCTTTCAGAATCTCGATGAAGAACAAGATTGGATGTACAAATTGTGGTTGTGTCCTTACATTTAGAAAACAAAGAGTTTCTACAAGAAGGGAAGGAAGTTAAATGTTCTTGTCTTCCTCATGGGGTTAGCATGGGTGTGTTTGAAGGTTCATCAGGTAGAAGATGCAGAACTGTTGAGAACTATGGAGTTAAGGACTCTAATTTATCCAATAAGGAGCTGGTGGACCTTTAACATTTTTTTCGGTGCCACAAAACTCATCTTCCATGAAAAAAAATCTTCCATGCATTAATGTTAACAACAAAATATGGTTATAAATCATTTCTAGACACTTTAATGCAGAGGGTTAGGGTGAGGGTTCTTAGACACGGGTTCTTCTGTTTTCCGTCTATTGAGGAACATTTGAAGGTTCTCTGTAGACCCCAGCAGAGTGAAGCAGAAGTTTTATCACAGGCAGGAAAAGGATCACACCAAATCCAGCTGAAACCCCAGTGAAGGTTTTTTCTCTGTCATTGATGAATACGTCACTAAGCACACATAAGAATACTTCAGAAAGCTCTTCAGAAATCACCAATAAACACAAGATAAACAGAGGAATAAACACACAATCACACTAATGATACAGTCTGGATGAGGCAGAAGGATTTAATCTGCGGTCACGAGGGTCATTCAGCACAAAGCCAGAGCAGCAGGAAGACAGGAAACAGTAACTGAAGTGAACACACTCACACTACAGGCACCAGTGTAAAAACAAATCTAGATTTATTTTTGCTGTACAGTTATCGTAAATATTTTACTCCAAATATTTATCACAGTAACGGAACGGCAGCCATTTTGTCCTCTTTTAAATGAGTTTGTCTGTAAATGTAGCTGAAATTCATGTCATATTTTAGTGTTACATTTAGCAACATACCACAATGCTAAGTGTTTTGTATTCTGTAAGAACAGCATGTGTAAGAGTTTTCCCTGTATGAGAGCGATTGTTTTATAGCTGCAGTTACGTCAGTGACAACAGGAACTAACTCTCTGTAGTTTTTTTACCCTGCTATAAAAATGCCTCACAGTGTTATTAGAACATTCCTCACACAAAGTTCCCGGGTTCCACTGAGGGACTAAACCTTTACTTCTTCATGTGTTTGTCTTTAAATGTTCAATTTTTAATTGAATAAACTGAAGTGAAAACTAGCCTTGTAGCTAGTTCTGGTTCTGATGCATTCAGGGAACTCATTTACATAAACACTTAAACGTGATTGGCTGAACCTCAAGAGAAGATCTGAGTTTACTAATGAATTAATCCTCACTGGAATTTATTCTCACTTCACATGTTTTCCTTTGTTTGTTTGTTATTGCTAGCACTAACGCTCACATTTTCCACCAAGCTGTAAGCAAACAATATCTTTTTTATTTCCTTTCACTCGTATCACTCACAGGAATTGATTCTTTTAGAAAAAGCTCCAAATATTCCAGGCAGCAGCTCCAGCAGCTGCCAGGCTTGTTTTAACGAACTTTGACAATAACGTCTCGTCTAAAATTAGCAGTGGTCGAGCCCGAGGTTCTGTGCTAATGACCGGAGGGATACGAGTTCAAATCTCAGCACTGTCAAAGTGCCGGCGCCGGAGCCTCCAGCACACATTTAACCCTCAACTGCTCTGCTGTGTGATTCGATTAGACACTGCGTCAGCCATTTCAGATTAAAGCATAACTCAGAAATGGATGGTTGTCCTTTTAGCAAATGATTTAAGCCTCTGTAGCTTTTATAGGCCAGTGCTGAACTGTTGTTGTAGCAGTAAAGTCTGATCTAAAAAGTGTGAAGTGTTTAGAAAAAGGATCAGCTACAAGGTGATAACGTTAAGCTACTGATGTTTTTCCATAAAAAATATAATTTTTGGGAAAAAAGTAAGACAGGATTTTTATCATTTCAAGCAACTTAAAAACAAATTAGCGCGAACAAACAATCCAGCCACCTGAGTAAACATGATAACTTCACGTTGGCTTTCAGAGGCTGTTTTACGAACCAGAGTAAACAGATGTTGAGGATTCCACCTGCCGTATCATCATTTTTGTTCTTATCTAAGATCTAAATTACTTCAGCAAACTCAGCGTTGGCTCGCGGTGCACTCTCATACTCCAGATCCCCAAAATCTAGCCCTTGTCGTTGGAGAAGCAGGTCATGAAATGGGCCATGCTGCCATATCTGTAATTAAATCTAATGCACGGGTACAGATGAGAAGCCGCTTCAGAGTTAATTGATATCCATCAGCACGGGAGAGCAGAGCCGCTGCTGGAACACAAGCACAGCTAAGCCATCTTCATAATGGTGCTCTAGATCCAATTTTGTCATGATGATAGAGAGTGGATAATTACTGTCCCATTACGTCAACGACAAAATGGGACCATTTACTTATTTACTTATTTATTTATTTTGTTTGTGTACTTGTGCCGCTAGACAGATTCACTCCACACCACCAGAGGTCCCCATCTCCGGAACACTACACGACTATTATGTTCATTACTCCATCAGCTGCTCCCAGTTTTCCTTCATTTTCCTTGTGTAAATTTCTATTTTGACTAATAAGGAGTGCTTAGTGCCCAGTGCTCGCTGAACTGAAGTGTTCTCGTATGCACTTTTATAACCTTTTTAAAGACTAGTCTCCTAGCGGTGGAAGTGTCAGCTGCAATTAAACCACGACCTCATAAAACAGTGGGACAGCACAGAGAGAATGTCAACAGGGAATGCTTCGTATACAATTCAGTAAACAGGAAGTGAACCAGACAAACTGAAACCCACAGCCATTCATTATAATGACAGTTACAGCCTCACAATATGTTTTTTTTATAGTACAGGAAATTTTATATACAGGACATTTTATAGATGTCAGATTTTTTATTATAGTGAATCGGTTTTATTATATACACCAGAGTGAGAAACTGACACGATCGAGATGAATACGGTATTTGTCAGTGATTATTGTTTAAGCTTCAGGACACATCTATTCTCTCTCTCGACACACAGCGTTCAAGCTCGTCCATTTATTACTGCTGCTGACTGAAGAGAAATCTATTCACAATAACTCCCTACTCCTAATTTCTTAATAATTTTCTTTATTAAAATAGAACTTAATCAATACATTTGAAACCAAATTTGACCCGTTTCGGGTCTGTGGCTTCTTCTTGTTCCAAAGAAAAAAAAAAAATCTTAAGCAAAAGCCATATATCACATTATGCTCAAATCGATCTCCACGAGGTTGTTCACATAAATCAACCTTCTCAGTCATAAATCACCCTTTTGTTTCCTGGCCTTGTGGTGACCCATGAGATGACACAGAAGACATGGCAGAATTCAGGAGGGAGGGTATTTCTCCTTGCAAAAAATGGCAAAAAGTAAAGACTCCATCCTTGTTACTACATCTCTCTCTCTGTTTCTCTGTCTCTCTGTCTCTCTCTCTCTCTCTCTCTGTCTCTCTCTGAATGGATGGTGACATTCTTAAGGTCATCATCACTAAGAATTATACTGTACAGTCATGGCTTTTCAGTGAGACGCGATGTCATCCAGTGCGAGGGGAAATAAAAACGACTTGAAAAATGTTTCATGTAATATTCATAGAGATTTTAATATGAAATGTGTTACATTTTCTGTGAACCAGCAGAAAAAAAGTTTCCCTGTTCTAAAAATGTATATATTATACATTTACACTGTAGAAAAGTTTCACCTTGATTTGATCTGTAAACAGTAAAGTCCTGGTAATTTCTGCTAAAGTCCTTTTTTGGAAATCTGTAATGTTCAGTACTGACATAGAGGTGTTTCTGTTTAAACAATGTTAATAAGTTCACAGCTGTGTTTAAATTCCCAGCCTCAATGCCTGAGACAGATCCATTTGACACCTGGTGTGTTCTTTCACTGTAGTTTTGTGAGATCAGCTACGCTCTGGTCCAGGAGCATCTGAATGAGGTGATCTAAATCCACTTCTAAGTGAATTTTACCGCAGTGAGAAAGTGATTTGACTCTGAATCAACTCACCTCATGAAGTGAACTGTACCGAGAAAGCGATTAATCTCGGAATCGACTCACCTACAGGAAGTGAGCTCTAGTGTGAAAGTGATTCGATTCTGAATGGACTCACTTGAAGAAAGAAAACTCTAGTGAAATAGTGAGTTGACTCAGAATCAATCCACCTGTAAGTTCTGAACTCTAGTGAGAATGTGATTTGACTCTGAATCATGATTTGACTCTGAATCAGCTCACCAGTAAGTTCTGAACTCTATTGAGAATGTGATTTGACTCTGAATCAACTAACCTTCAGGTTCTGA
>JAOTRN010000028.1:14216209-14226355 GCA_028566695.1 Bagroides melapterus
TCACGCTGCTGTACATAAATGTTTCATTCTCTGCTCTCAGGAGATCAGCTGCTTTGCTGCTGGACAGGATGCACACAGGTTCAGATAAACTGCACGAGTTGGGAATGATAACAGTGAAGCAAAACATAATCCATATTATAGCCACTCAGCTGCTAAGAGGATGTTAAGAGATCTGAGAGCTGTGTGTTGTGGAAAAAAACCTGATTTATTGTAATGTGTGAACATGTAACAGAACATCAACATTCAGGTCCAACAGCAAAATGCTTCAGTTTCTGAAACTAATAATAAACAGCATGCTGGGATTCTCCAGTCTCTGTGCTTGAGGATGAAGATGGTGATGATGATGATGTTTGTGGGGGTGGTGATGGTGATGTTTGTGGTGAAGATTGTGATGGTGGTGGTGATGATGGTGTTGGAGGTGGTGGTGGTGGTGGTGGTGATGATGGTTGTGGTGGTGGTGTAGGTGGTGCTCTTGGTGATGATGGTGTTAGGGGTGATGATGGTGATGGTGATGATGATGGTGGTGGTGGCTGAGCAGGGTTTCGACCTAAACACACAGATTTGCCCAATTTGTACTCCATTATCCATCCTGCTCCTGTTTCCTGAGTGGAGCTGAGGTCAGAGCAGCTGCACATCCTGGTCTCGACATGGCCACATTTCTACTTACAAAAACACATCAGTGATTAATATATTTTGTAGAAAATCAAACGCCTGTATCATCCTTCAATCATTGCTGAAACATGAGGCTGTAACCACCAGTCTGTGTAACACCACCATCATCATCATCACCTGTGGTGCTCACACACATTGTGACCATTGAGCAACACTGTTGACGTGTAATGATGAAAGATGGACTGGCAGAATATCAGAGGGAAGGAGAGAAAGCGAGAGAAATGCGCGCGCGCGAGAGAGAGAGAGAGAGAGTGATAGAGAGAGCTGTTTAAATGCTTCTGACAGGAACAATGTGCTCAGATTCTGCTGCTGACATCGTGACCCTGCGTGGAACTTAAATACCCTTCCCTGGGGTAGTTTAATGTCCGGTTGCTCATCTCCGCACATGCTCGCTTGTTCTCAGAGGGTTTGTTTGTTAGGAGGGGCGTTGGGCTGTCGCATACTACACTGTACCTGCAGCTGAGTTCAGAGCTGACACAGGATCAGGAAGGAAGCAAACGCTTTGTGTCATCCTGTGACGGCATCAACGAGCAGACCACGTGACTCCACCCAAAACCACGTCTATTCTCATGTTTACTTCAGCACACTGTGTAGAAATAATTTGCTTCTTCTCTTATTCTTCACCCTGACTGCTGCTGCACCGTAATGATGAATCTTCTAGCCAAGAACAATGGCTCACATTCCACACATTTACCTCTCTCTACATCTTGTGTGTGTGTCTCTAACTCAAACCCTACTGTAAGCCTCTACAGTTCCAGGAATGCCAGCAACTTGCGGACTTGGATCCATATGCCTTTGATTTGTTCCAGATGCTTAAAAAAAAAAAAAAAAAACGACCAACTCCGAGAAGTTATCGTCTCCCCTTGTGTTTCGTAGCTTTTGGAAGCAGAGTATTGTTTAGCCATTATTTAGCGCAGTTAAACAGTCACATAGATCACTCTGTAATGGAAGAGTAAACAGCGCTCTGATTGGTGGGAAGAACATTTCCGTGCTCCAGCGAGAGAATCCATCAGCGTGCTCGGTGCATTCTTTAGCGTTTTTGACTCCATGCCATGGCGAAAGGAAGCAGCAGCCATTCCTAGCCTCCTCGGCTGCAGAGCGAGACGTTTTATTGTTTATTTATTTTGTCTAGTCTGTGGCACACGTTTCGCACAATAGAACAAAAGAACGGACAGGAGCGAGCGAGGGGTTTGGAAAACGAGCGGACGTGGTGAAGGAGTGTGTGCAACAGGAAGGAGGCGAGGGAGAGAGTGTGTATGCTGTCAAGATTCCTTAAAATCCACCACCTTCACCTCCTCTACCATCTCTCTGCCCTTTCCAAAACTAACTTTCCTTCTCCAGAATCCTTCTTGCTCTCGTCTTTGCATGCACTTGACTACCCAGAATCCACCTCAGCTTCATTAACACCCAGACGTCCTCTGGTCCTGGCTGACCTCGAACAGTAAGCCAGTGCCAGAATCATCTTCTCCTCCTCTGGCCCGAGAGAATGGGAGGAGCTGGAGCACTGCCAGTCATCCTCATCCCTTCCTCCTGACTTCCTTTCCTTCCACTCTACGTGATTTATTTGGCTCCTTCCTGTTATCATGAACTCTGGGATTAAGAGTTGATGATAACGATCATCTTTGTGCTCTGTATGTTCTCCTGCTACTTTCACACATCATCTCCTCGCTCTTCTTCTGCTTCTTTCTCTTTTTTTTTACATAAAAATTTACAAGCACATGATTTGAATATTTTCTGGATCTCTTAGTGGAGAGCACTAAAGGCCAGCCCGCGTTAGCGTTACTGATCTCACCTCGGCAAGTTGGCAAAGCAGAAGGTCGAACAGAAGGGACTGTGGCTAAATTGGATGACCCAGGGTTACCCGGACTGTCTCTGCGAAGGGATTAATTGTATAAAAGCCCGGTAATGATCTCTGGCTCATGGCCCTACTCGAAATCCCTTTAGCCATGGTGCAGTGAATTAGCACTGCTCAGGTGATTTAAGGTGAATACCATGGAAGAAGAGGAGCAAATCCATCATGCTGTGTTCTGACCTTCAGGCAAGACAAGCACAAGCTCCATTCGTTCTTCTTGAAGCTTTTCTTTCGCTCTGGTTTGTAACACGTTTGGCTGATTCACACAACATCATGATGCTGATCAACTAGAAATGGACCGAAATGTTCTTTTGGTGGAAAGATGATTGTACCATCCATGTTTTCCTTTGTTCACTTCAGTGTTCTTCCCTTTTCATTTTGAGATTGCTTCGAGAATCTTCCTGTTATGAGCTTTTCTGTGGACTGATGACTGAAAATGCAAGAAAATCAGATTTGCGGAAATGCACCAACTCATTTTTCCAGCTCACCGATCTGTGTTTCTTATTAATCTACTCGTGTTACTCCGCACGTTATTTCCATTCCTGCTAGCAGGACCAGTGTAGAAAGCTTGTCACCCTGTGAAGTAAATCTAAAATGTATACGTACACTGACACTGGAGACCCCATCCATAAAGGTTAAACAAACATCTAAAACTTTCACCGCATCAGCTCTTATACGCCGCTTAGTCACAAGTCACTCAGAAGGAGCTGTTGCTATAGAAACGATAAGGTATCCGGGCTGTTCATCTCTGGTGTGTAAATATCGGGCCCCTGTCTTTTGACCATGTCAGAGCAATGCGTTGATTCCACCGTGAGCTCATTCACGTGTGATGATACACTTCTGTAAGAGGTTCGAATGCTGTAAAGCGTTGTTGTTCATGTCACTGGTGGGCCGTGTGAGGAGTTTTTCACCCCTCTTCTGTTCGGTATTCAGGCATTCCTTCTTCGGGCGGTTGCTAGGAAACACCCCCCCCCCTCGGAGGAGCCTCTTTGGCTTCCCCGTCTGAGCCCCGCTCATATTGCTGCGTCTGGTGGTGCACCCTTCGGCCCAGCGTGAGGCCCTCTCCGTCTGTGTGTGTGTTCAAGACGAGGCTCAGGGATGGAGAACACACAGACCGCGGAATGTGGAATGCAGAAAATCGCGGAACACAAAGTCTCACGTTTAGAAAAATATACAGACAAGCAGAGGGCTGCGAGAGGGAAGTGCGCATGTCTACTGGCTGAGCTATAAAACCATCAAGCAGCCAGGAGAGGAGCAGTGAAATATCCTGAAGCTCTCTCATTTGCTCGCTGCGAGAGACTGAACTGGTTAATGCTGATGTGTATCTGTTTTAAAGGGCAGAGGTCAACTGGCCATTACACCATGAGTGATGTATCAGACGCTAATAGTGTGTATGTTTGTTTGTGTGCGAGGGCGTTTGTATGTGTGAGGGTGTTGGTATGTGTTTGGAGATATCCTTCCCCATACTGAGCAGATCAGTCATGAAGGCTGCGAAGATTGAAGCACAGGTTTTTATCTAATCCTCAGTCCAAATCTCTAGGGTGTGTGTGTGCGTGCGTGTGTGTGTTTCTCTTTATAAAATAACAATACGCTTTAATCCCTTTGTTATTAGGCTGCTTAGTTTATATGACGCATCCTTAGTACAGGTTACCATAGAAACTATACTGTATTATACCATAACAAGTGCACTACTATAAACCTCAACACCTTTTGACCAATCAGAGAGGCAGAAGACCAGAAGACTAGTTGAATATGTGTCTGTAGTATTCTGACTTTCCTGTGTTCTAGCTGGGTTTCTCAGCTGTTCTCCTGTCAGCTAGAATCCCGCCACATCTCGTCCTTGTGCTTCGGTTCTTTATTTGCTGCCGTGCTCGGTTGCGTGTGTCTTCTGAACGTTTCCAGAGAGCCCAATTAACTCAACAGGACTGTAAAAACAGTACAAGCAGGTTTATTTTATTTACATCAAAGCACTTCTACTCTGTGTTTGCCAACATTGTTTCCCGAAAAGAATGTGGTACAGGACCAACAATAAAAATACAAGCTCTCTTTTCAGGTCTTTTCATGTCCAGATAAAAGAAATCCCAGGACACTAAGGGTTCACACTCTGCATCAACACAAGCACAATTACACAGAGGACTGAGCAGAACCATGTGGAAGGAGAAACCAGCACTGCTGCGTTTATCTAATAACTACTAGAACAAAGCCGTTGAGATAAACCTGCGAGCTGCAGCTACACAACTGGTAAAGAAAACCAGTCCGATCAGTCAGAATCCAGACTGGGAAAAGACCAGGTGATGGCTTTCCAGTCTTCATCTGCCAGTCCTTACAGGACAGGTGTGGACTCTGATGTGCTCTTCAGCTCTCGCAGGTATTACATGTTGGGATGCTCTTGTGCTCAGCGTGGATGTAACCCGTTGTTATTTAAGTTGCCTTCCTGTCAGTCCGGAGTCTGATGTTAAAGGCAGTTTAAGCACTAACTCAATAACGTAGTGGGATATGTACCAAATATATTTCTGTTTGTTTGGGAAGAAGATTTGTCTAAAAGAAATGTTCCTCCTGCACACCCTCCTCTGATAGAAAGCAACAACAAAACATTTCATTGTATTTCACAAAGTTAGGGCATTTCTAAAAGCAGCTTGTTTTAATAGAGGCCGCTGCCTCCGCGTGTCGTCGGGTCTTGTCTCATTTCAAAGTCATCTCTCTTTGATTCAGTGGAGAATCTGGTACTGGAGCAGCGAGGCGTCACGCGGTCATCAGCATGACCCGCTGCAGGCACTGTGCTGTAAAAGAGCCGTGGTGTCAGACGCCGTTATTCCAACTGACAGGCCTTCGCTTTCCATCACACTAACCCACTGCACACACAATCCAGAGGTGAGAAATGAACACGGCTTTCCACTTTTCCGCCTCCCACAGTCACATCCCTGACTCTCGACACCACACCCGTGTCAGCGGCTCCTCGCTTTTATCATTCTGTTTGTCTGCGTGTACAGCAAATAACCAGCGAATGATATTGAAATCTGCCTCTTAACAAGCTTTTGCGTTAGTTAATGAAAGTGTGATTAGCACACAATATTGCTTTTAGAACGCAGACAGCACTCGAGTGTTAGTGGGAGGCACTTCAGCTTGGAAACATCTCCTCGCCCACAAGCGGCTCAGTGCAGGTGATGAACACAGCACATCTCCTGCAACAGAGAGGAGAAACCTTCACTCAGGAATCTGGTCTCTGTTTGTTTTTTTTTTTCTTTCACTTGCATCCTCACTCGGCTTTAGACACAGGCCATGTTCCACTCTTTTTTATCTCCTCTCTTGATCCCATATTTGTCTCATATTTTCAGCATGACATTTTGTCTCTCACCTGCAAAGCCCAGAGGCACTTAAGCAAGCGTGTGATATTAAAGCCGAAATAATAACTAAAGGCAAGTGGAAAAGCACTCCAGTGCTACAGCAGCCTCTTCCTTGTGGTGATGACCTTTGACCTCTGTCTGACAGGAGCAGAGTCCCAGCAACCAGACGTCTCTGAACATGATGCAGGAGCCCCAGGAGGTGGTGGAGGAGACGGTCACTATAGAGGAGGACCCCGGCACACCCACTTCACACGTCTCCGTGGTGACTTCAGAGGATGGGACCACACGCCGCACAGAGACCAAGGTATGACACACACACACACACACACACAGGAATTTAAATTCCACACTGCATCTTATTCCGAGAGTTGGTGTTAATATGCCGTGTTAAATGTTTATTATAATAATAATTTTAAAATCTCTTTAGTGATCACATGACCCTCAGTTTCCCCCTAAAGGCCATATTTGGGTCTGTAGGATTTATTCTTAAAGTAAAGCAGTCCCTGTCTGCTAAACATATGAGAGCCCCTACTTTAAAGGTCTCGCTGTTTCATTAATATTCCTGTTTCACAGCCCACAGCTTTCAGCTCGACTGCTTTTCCTGGTTATCTGCTGCTTGTTTGTGAAAAGGGCAGTTCAGCGAACAGGAAGCAGAAATGAAACTCACCCTTACACAGACATTATGTTCGCTCTGTAGCTCAGCTGCTGAACGCTGGTGTGAAATCTCAGCATGGAGCTCGCATTCACCAAGCAGTCACCTCCACATAACCTCCACCCCTGCAGAGTGTTTATATCGCACACACATACACACACACACCTGAACACATTAAACATTAATACACACACTTCACTCTTCACTGCTTGTGGGTTTGTATTTGTTTGATGCTTCTTGCTGCCTTCTTCCTGGTAAATTATTTAGTCCTCACTCAAACTGATGTGGAATCCAAACAAAGGGGACATACTGACCGAGAGGGGAAAAAATGACAGAGGGGACATACTGACAGAGAGGGAAAAAAATGACAGAGGGGACATACTGATGGAGAGGGAAAAAATGACAGCGGGGTCATACTGACAGAGAGGGGGGAAAAATGACAGAGGGCACATACTGACGGAGAGGGGAAAAAATGACAGAGGGGACATACTGACAGAGAGGGGGGAAAAATGACGGAGGGGACATACTGACAGTGGCGAAAAAACATACTGGAACATACTGATGGAGGGGACCTACTCATGAAGAGAGAAAAACTGACGGAGGGGACATACTGACAGGGAGGAAAAAAGACAGGGGACATACTGATGGAGGGGACATCTTGACAGGGAGGAAAAAAGACAGGGGACATACTGACGGAGGGGACATGCTGACAGGGAGGAAGAATGACAGAGGGGACATACTGATGGAGGGGACATGCTGACAGGGAGGAAAAATGACAAACGGGACATACTATGGGGGCCGTTGGGGGGACCAACAGACAGTGATGATATAGTGACGGGGAGGACATATATCTTTCTACATGTTTCTCTCGGTGTCTGTCCTCAGCATTTTCCTGTTTACTTTAAAGCTGTTTGTTATCTTCTGGTTGCTTAAAAAAGTCTCCATCTCAAAGCAGCTTTGATCAAACTGGCTATAAAAACAGCAAATGTTTAATACATGAGCTTTCTGCTGAATAAAAAAAACACCACACTACTACACTGTTCTTCTCTGTTAGAGCACGGAGCTGCTGCCTTCTGATTGGTCATCTGACTGTAGTGTAGCTGCACATCACAGCTTTATATTAATGCCCTCACTTTAATACGCTGTGGTTTCTATAGGAACGGCTCACACTCCAGGGCTTGTTGACATGCAGACACTTTTTCTAAGGAGATTTATTTCTAATTGAAACTGTACTTTTTTTTTTTTACATTAATTTGAAGAGAAAAAAAAATAGAGAGAGAGAGAGAGAGAGGCTGATGATTTGATGTCTGTTTCACACATTTTCGTGTCATTGCTTTAATGAACATAAAAAAATCCAAGAGATATTGAAGAAACATTTCCGGAGGAGTTTAAAGCCGTAGTTTTTTTGTTTTTTTTAACAAAAGGTGTTCTGGATGCTATTAACCTCTAGTGCAGGCTGGCGGTTTGATTTGACAGTTTTGCAGAGGGGAGCGTGAGATAAAGCGCTGGTTCTGGAGCTCCTTTAGTCAGGACATCTGATGGAGCTGCTGTGGTCCAGGATTAAGCATCAACACAAGGAACGAAGTTTGCCTAGTTGATTTGTTAGAGTCGTTTCCCACAAGAGTTATTAAGTTCTAACAAACGGCTTGCTCGACACGGATGCTCTCAGCTGACGATTCATTTTCATCAGCCTCATTAATTCCCAAGACAAATTTATAGCCTCCAACAAAATAGCTAATTAACAGCACTGCCGAGTCGCTGGGCAGCAAATTGGTTTCCGAATCAGCTCCGCAACTCAGAGGCTTCTCTCCTCCCTCAGTGTGGACCTGTGAAGAACGAGCTGAGACACTCGTATATTCAAGCCTCAGATGGACAGAGAGATGGAGAACGAGCGATTAAGGGAATCTTGCTTTGTACAGGTCTGTTTAGGCCACGCCTACTCCAGGTATAAACCCAAATAGGGCTATCCACTTCATGGATGCACTTATTCTTTGAATGCTGTCTATGGGATCGATACAGCGATGTGATTGGTCCATCTCTAAGTCTATTGAGAGTGCACTTGTTTACTCCTTTATTGACATCTGACCGTACAGACAGATTGATGGCCTGAGAGAACAGTGCAGTAATATGATTAATCCTTCCAGCCTTGTTTTCCATTGCCCTTGTTTCTCTCTCTCTCTCTCCTCCATCCAGCTTTAGTAGTGACTCATCTAATAATCCAGAGGTTTTGAACTCCAATCCTGCAAAACTCTATGATCATCGAACTTCAAAGTAAATATGAATGATTTACAAGGCAAGCAGGCAAGCCGAAGTGTTGTAGACGCTCCAAACCATGTCGGGAAAAATGAAGCAGCACTAGATCAGCCGGCGCTTTTACGTCCTGCTCGTTATTAAGTGAACTTCGGTAGCATGGTGTGTGCTGGAAATATCAGCAGTGCCTACACACAGCCGGCTCATATTCATTACCTGAATGTAATCACCTCCGAGTGAAGCATCTTCTTCCCATTCATCACCACACGACTCGGATTTTAATTATTCATCTTGTTTTTTCCTTCTAAACCGGTTTGAGTTGTAATTAATAACTTTTCTGTTTGAACTTTTTCAATAAACCTGAAACACATTCACTGTGCTTGACCTTTCATAACAATGTTTATTTAATTATTAGTTTATTATTTCTTTATTCAACTAATTGTTTCATTCTTGCCACCATCTTTATTCGTTTACTTTTCCAGGTGACAAAGATGGTGAAGACTGTAACAACCCGCACCGTGCGTCAGGTGCCATTGGGTCCAGATGGTCTGCCGATTGCTGACGGCTCTTCACCCCTGGGCAGCTACACAGACTCCATCGACCGTCGCTTCATGAAAAATGGTGAGCGCTTCGTCACACCTCAGGCCACGTCTACGCTCACACGCTCCTACAACCACAGCAATTACGGCGACTCGTACTACAGCCCGCACGATGCCTACGGTGACATGTGTGACAACTACGGCAGCCTCTCGCGTGGCCTCAACTACCGGCCCTACCGGCCCTACGGCTATCGCATGGAGAACAGCTACACCCTGCCCATTCGCAGGGACGATTACGGCCACATGGCACAGCCACAGGTCCCAGTGGGAGGCAGCAGCACCGTGGACCTCAACCGCTCACAGCCAGAGCGCTTTCAGCCTGAGCCGTACGGCCTGGAGGACGACCGCCGCAGCCTTGGGCCAGACGACGAAGAACCGTACGAACTGGAGCCTGACTATTCCACTGCCAACCGCCGGACTCTGCCCAGCGCTGCACGTGCCATCAGAGACCCGCTGCGCACTGTCCCACGCATCAGGTGAGCCTTGGGTTCTGATCTCTGTTCATCCAAGCTATATCAGGATGTTACCTTTGTAGGATCTCAGGGTTCTCTTCAATTAACATTATATCTTTTTTATCTAAGAACAATCTGATCTCCCCATTACCTGAGTCTGATCTCAGTATCACCTCATTGTAGTCCAGGTGTAATTTGAGTCTGATCTCAGTATCTCCTCAGGGTAGTCCAGGTGTAATTTGAGTCTCATCTCAGTATCTCCTCAGGGTAGTCCATGTGTAATTTGAGTCTGATCTCAGTATCACCTCACTGTCGTCCAGGTGTA
>JAOTRN010000028.1:14228150-14239951 GCA_028566695.1 Bagroides melapterus
TGGTTGTGACGTGTACAGATGTAACAGCTGGTGTTCAGTATTGTGTGCAGAGACAATGTAAACATGGTCATTTCTGCACCAGTGCATGGTGATGATGCTGTAAACCATGCAGAGATGCTCTCCATCTGTAAGCGTAGCAGCAGCAGCTCAATCCCAGCGTTAATGTTGAAGTCTTTCAGCTCAGAGCACAGGAGCGATTGTTTTTTCTCTCTTCAAGGAGATCCCATCTGTGTGTTAAACGCTCTCACTGTGTGAGATGGAAAGAGTCTCAGAGCACTTCATTCCTCTTGCTGCCCTCTGTGCTGCTTTTTGCCTTATAAGGAGTGGTTTCTTGCAGGCCAGATTATTAACAAAATTATCAATTATAGTTCGAGGTAGGAGCGCATCAGTGTAATCAGTGCGTGTGCGCATGTGCGCACGCTTGATTGTCGGGTGAAACTGAGCAGCTCGTTGTCAGAAATCAGTCGTGTCCTGGATTACACACTTCCTCTGATCAGCACACTCTATTTAAACAGATTCTTCACTGTGCGAAAAAGATACACGCAGATAAATCCAATCTAATCCGAGTGATCCTGCTCTAAACCCCTGGCAGCTCTGGTGATAATCAATGCTTGCTTTATTAAAGCACAGAGACACCTTTGAAGTAGAGATGTGATTTTATAATTATACAAAGTGTAACGATAAAAAAAAATTATTAACTTAACACACAAGCTGTGGATCACCATCTGAAATGTAACCCTGCACAGAGGAGCATTAGCCGGTAAGAGACAGAATATTGGCTGTATAAAACTCTCGCTCCTACCCCAGAATATTGTAGTCTCTCAACACTGTGCTGCTTTAATTACATCCCCAATCTCTCCTGCTTCATGTCTCAGAAACATGAGAAACATTCAGGCTTCTAAACAACCCACCATTTCTCTTATTCTTGCTTTCTTTTTTTATTTATTCTTTCATTTATATCTTTGTGACTTCAGTAAAGTCTCACAGCAGTAGAGGGGTTCTGACTGACACATCCATTGGTGAATAAAAGCCTCTACAAAGCTTGAGTGCATGTCTCAGGTATATGTCCAGGCCCATGTTTCATTAAAAGTTCCCCACAATCTCACTGTTGTTGTTGTTTGATCCGGTATATTGAGACCATCCATACTTTTTATACGTTTTCTTCCATGTTTGTGCCTCAAACAGAACATAGGAATGAATTTGGAGAGCTAATAGCGCTGGTCTGAGGAATCATTCTAGATGGTATTTGGTGCTTTGGAGAGTCAAGAGAGAAAACCTCAGCTCAAATGTTGATGAAATAGGGCTGAAATCCCACTCAGTGGTTTCCATTAGAGCAGTGAAGGTTGTGAGTTTAAGTCCTGGGATTACTCAAGGTCAGTGTTAAGCCACTGAGCGAGACCGTTAACCCTTAAACTGCTCAGCTGGATTGGATTTTGCCTTCGGTGGAATTCCCTTTGGATTAAAGTGTCTGAATAAATGAAAATGTCTTGCACCGACACAGGCTGATGTTGAACGATCCCAAGTGATCCAGAACGATATTTACAGGATTCAGAGCTTTAAAAATTATTAGGAGCTCATAAAGAACAGTTTAGCTGCGTAATGCAATAGCCTGTGGGTTCAACTGTACTGCTCGCTCGCTCGCTTGCTCGGGACAGCGAGACGGAGCTTCAGCTTGTTTTATTTTCTGCATTCCTGCTCCATTAATCAGGAACTGATAAAGAGATGTTGCAGTATAACCGTGCTTTCCTCAGGCATCATGCAACACTGTCACCTTCCATTGCTGTCTTCTCTCTCTGGTGTTCATTAATAAAAGCCCTTCTCCTCTCTGACATGGTGCATTAATAAAGAAATGGCAGCCGTTCGTCGTACCAGCAGGCCCGGCTCTTCAAGCCGTTTCCCCGACAGTGTACTTCATAGTTGTCCATGCTAGCCACTCACCTGACTCTGTTTTCTCTCGATCACTGTGTTTTGACGTTTCCATCTCTTGCTATCTCTCTCTGACTGTTCCACTTAAACCTATCTTCTTCCCCACGTCTGTCTTTGCTTTCAGCTCAGCTCCTCACATACCTGTCCATCTCTGAATGGAGCTATTTCTGCTTGTTCCATGGAGCTCCTAATAATTCTGTTCTCTTCACTCTTTGTCTGTCCATGTCTCTGTGTTTGACAAGGAGATGATCAGTCAGTGACCACAGCATCATGTCAGTGACAGTTAAGTCTTTTTGAAAACTGGATTTGGTTTTGCACAATGTTCCTTCTTTGTACAGTACTCTGTTACTGTTCAAGTGCCAATCCTTAAGTAGTTTTTCTGGCACATCAGATATTTATCATTCTGTTTATTCTTCGTATCTCTCATTATCATATAATCAATAGATTGCATTGATCAGGTTTAAAATGATTATCATCTCTCTCTCCCTCTCTCTCTTTGACCCTAAACAGAGGCTATGATGACCCCATTGAGTCAGAGTTAATTGATGAGCGGCACCGCTATGCTCCTGGCATGTACCCCGCTCCACTTGCACAGCCCGAGCGTGGCAGCACAGCCAGCCTGGACGGTGGCATCGACACCAGCTTGTTGCGCCAGGACCCGCGCTGCTGGCGTGACCCAGACCTCCCCGAGGTCATCGCTATGCTGGGCCACCCACTCGATCCAGTCAAGGCCAACGCCGCCGCCTACCTGCAGCACCTATGCTATGAGAACGACGTGGTGAAGAAGGCCGTGCGACAGCTCAATGGCATCCCAGCTCTAGTGGCCTTGCTGGAGCACCCCAAGGGTGAAGTGCAACGCAAGGCATGTGGAGCTCTGCGCAACCTCTCCTTTGGCAAGGACAATGAAAACAAGGTGGCTATCAGGAGCTGTGACGGCATCCCTTCTCTTGTGCGCCTGCTCAGGAAGAGCGGTGACGCTGAGGTCCGCGAGCTTGTAACAGGTACGACATCTATATGTGTCTACAAGGTTTTTTGTTGTTTTTTTTTTCTTCACCAGCATTAACAAAATATATTTGCTAGACTCCGCTATGAGGAAGTAGATATGAGTGTGTTTTGATCTTTAGATACACACAGGTTTATTTTTTTTTTCTCATTTATTGTTCAGATTTAAATTCTTTCGTTGCTCACAGTATAGCCTAATACACCCTTAAAGCACAAGGTGGTTTCTGGAACCTGTCTATGATGTTAATTACAGTGCAGTCAGATACTTTCTTTGCTTTCTTTTAAACAAAACTGACTGAAAATTACAATGTCCAACTTGAAGAAATTAGTAGTCATGGAACACCTAATAGGAAGAGAGTTTTCTCTGCCAATACCATTGTTCTTTCAACATGAGTGGATTTGAGCTGCAGCCCACTAATAGCTTTTTTTTGTCCTTATTCTGCAAAACATATTCAGTTCTGTTTCAGTGCAGTAGCCACTATTGCTTTTCTATATCCACTGGTATTTATGGAACAATAAGTGAGAAGCTGTCCCACAGCTATTTCGGCTATTTCTAAGACACAACAAATCTACAATCCCAGAGGAGCTCACTAGCATCCACGTTTAATTCTTCTAACTGCTGCATGCTGGTGCAGTGTGAGAGCTACTAATACCAGCTCTAAGCTTCTGGCATGGCAGAAGACAAATATTTTCTATCCTGTGGTCTTGAGCCTGGTCTGCCAGAAGATATTTCAGGCCTGTTGCCCTTGTTTTGGATCAGGGTTAATGTGCACAACTGCCCAGAGTCTCTTGTCCTGGAAGATGAAAGTGATTGTCCTAATTATCAGTTCCTTTAGTTTGGTTGCTGTATACCAGATCTGTTTAGTACCAAGTCTGGTAATTGTGGTCCTAAAATACTGACACTAGGTCAGCCTTACTTAAGCACTATGTCTATAGTCTCGTACTAGAAGATATTTTTGGCTGCTCTACCGGATCTGAATGACTGTTACTGAGCACTGCTATTCTGTGTCTGTTTTCCTGAAAAAAGTGTAATTGGGTTTCTGTGTACCAGAAGATACTTTAGTTATAATGCAGCCCAAAGCCTGGCATACCAGCTGGTACTTGGGGACTGGTGTATTGGTTCTGGATCAGGCTTAATAAGCTCTACTGTCCAGAGTCTGGCATACCAGAAATTGGTTATTTGTGGGGGTTCAATTTTATAGAACATATTGTCCACACAAGTGGACAAGTTCACACAACATAACTATCAGTCAGGTGTGAACATGGTTCAGTTTTAAAGAGAACACTCATGCAATGCCAGATTTTTCAGACTGATGCTCTGATCCTGGATCAGCTGTTCATGGCTGCCTAGCTGTGTTAAATCTTTTGGTGATTTGCTAAATGGTCCTAGGAGAGTACAATGGGCTTTTGTCCCCCTACAGCTAATGCTTTAATCCACTTACCGGTTTTACCTGGCATACGTTTGCAGGAGTACTGAAAATCCAGCAGAGAGGCTTACAGCAGCTGTGATTAAACCCCAGAACTACATGGATAACGTTAGCATGGGTGGTCTGTAGGCTTTTAACTTCCTCTTACCTTCACCCATTTACGTTTACCCTTTGCCTAACATGACTTGTATTACGGGGGACATAGTGAGTGAGATATAAAAAGGATAGTAAATCACTGGACTTGCCTTGTTAGAGACAATGCTGCACTGAATTGTTTGACCACAAAAAGTAGTGAGAGGGGTTACTTCATGAAAATGGGAAGAAGCATAATTCTGGATATGACTGTACACAAGTGGCTTCTGTTGTGTATCAGTGGAACGAATGCTCAACTAGGAGAGGTTTATGCTGCTGATACTAATGAGCGCAGATAAAGCATGGGGCTCCTGTGCCATGTGGTGGTCTGTAAGCCAGTGAAGGGCGACCATACCCCAGCTGCGATGATTGCTTTTACAGCGCAGTGGGCCTTTCAGTCGAGGCTAAAAATAGCAACAAGTGGGAGCGCCCCAGCCCCGGCCCCAAACGCCTGTGTGGTTTTAGCTGGCGAAGCTCCTATGAAAGCACAGTCACTCCATAATGTGGGATCAGTGCAAGGAACTGAGCACAAAATACAGCAGCACAATTAAAAATAATTGCAGGGTCTCAAAAATAGAACCAGTCCATCACAGAGGTTTTCAATGCATTTGGTGGAAAATGCTCAGCTGCCCAATGTTGCCTCTGTTGAACTGCGTACTCACAGTAGTGGCTAGCTTTCTATGCTCTTCCTTTTCTTTTTCTTTCCAGCAGCCCTTGTTCAGAAACTACCACATTAAAAGCTGATGAAGTGCTGTTAGATGTAGCTGTTAGATTTAGCAAAATTCACTAAACTCAGTAATTCTCTCAGTAGGATGCAGGACCTACTCTACTATTTGTGGATGAAACCCTTTCCATAGAGAACAGTTCTGCTTGAGAGAACTTAGGGAGCCAAATTTGTATGAGTTATAGGACATCCTTGTCTCTGTAGACTGTATCTTCTACTTTAAATATCAACTGAAATTTGGTCAAATGGGTTTAAAGCAAAATGCAAGGTGGTATTTTAGAATTCCTCTTTTCCCTGCCTCTTTTTACCCTCCTGACTTCCACCCACTTCGTCACCTCCACTCAGACTGGGCCGTAACAGCATCTCTAATGAATGTCCCGTCAAGGCAGCATGTCTTTTGCGCCTTGCAAAATTGAATTAGCTTGGAGGCTGCAGTACCGAGCAGGAAACTGAAAACCCAATAAAGCAGCAAACACACACAGACACACACACATACAGAGCTTCCTCAGGGCACAGCTCACAATTTTATCCTCCTCCTGGATTTGATTTTATGAGGAAACCAGCTGAGGGGGAGTTATAGAAAACTAGGTGACATCAGAGAGCAGCATGTGTTTAATCACGGGTCAGAAAAGGGCGTTCCTCTCACCTCTCAGAATCTGCAGGAGTCTTCTACCATCAGACATGTACAGTGATGTGTAGAGACTTGCTTGGAGAAACTTTTAATGTCTTATAGTGCCAGAGACACAGAGGGAATATCTGACAAGTATTTGTAGAGTAGGGACATGCAGAATCTTGTAGAGTTTATGGTCAACTCTTTAGACTCAGGGACATGTAGAGTTGGGGGTAAGTGGAGGCTTGTAGAAACAACAAGGTAGAATTTCGAGAGACTTGTGGTGTCAGAGATATATAGTGTCAGCGATGTGTGTAGTGAGAGTCTAGGTGAGAGAGTATTGACTGAGAGATGTGTTGAGTCAGATGTGTGTAGATGGGGATTAATATGGACTTGGAGAGTTTGAGGCATACAGTCATGGAGATCTCTAGTCAGATATAGTTTCTGAATCATAGGCATGTGTAGAGTCAGAGTCAGTGTTTTGCTCTACAGGGAGTGGCTCTGTGTTTTGAAAATTTGAGGTTTTGCCTTTTTTCCTCCATATTGACTAAGAATGTGGTTTTCTCCTCATGTGTTGTATTCTTATACAGAGACTTTAATTTACTGTTTTTGTGGCTTTATTCATCTCCCATTGAGTGTATTTTGGAAAATATGGGTATCGGAACGCTCGCAAGCTCACACACACTGCAAGCCAGATTCAATAGATTTCTTTGTAGGAGGCACCAACTAGATCAGCTTATTACCACACATAATAACCACACCATCACTGTTGTTCATCAGTGTGTCACATGCAATGTTGCACTTACCGCTTTCTCTTACATCACAGGAAATAAAATGTAACGATTTAACCTTTAATGGCTCAGTTTCTGCTATAAACCTGCGTCACACACAGTCAGGACATGTCCTTGTCCCTCAGGGGAATGAGCCGAGCTGAGGGTAGTGTTCATTAACTGGACATTTCATATGCAGTCTTCACGACCACAACACTTTTAGACCAAAGCAGTTTTTTTTCTAGCTCCAAATGGTGCCTTTTACATCAGGTGTGTGTCAGTGGAGGGTGGGACAGTGTTTATTAATGTGGACATCCACATGAGGTCATTGAGGGAAGCTTTTATTTCAAATGAAAGGGCCGAGAGCCACCGCAGGGGCTTCTGGGAGGTGTTGTATTTTTAGATCTGGATTTGTGTGGTTTCAGCTGGATCAGGGTGGGGGGAGAAATGGTTACAGAATGGAAAGGAGATGACAGTGTCACAACCAGAACTACACTCTGTCACTCCCAGAATTCCCTGAGCCTCAGTGTTATTCTCAGGTTTTGAGATTAAAACAGAAACTGCAGTCTGCACTGAACGTTTTGTTGTACTGGAAACACAATGAGCTTGTCGTGTCTTCGCATTTGTACTTTGTAGTACACACATCGGTTGTGTTCGTATCTCTCCTGATCATGTGAAACGAGCTTTGATCTGCTGTTATGAGTGGTGCTGAATGACGCACAGATCCAGGAGAGATGCCACAACTGAACGCGATCTTGCTATTTCTCCTCTCTTCCTCTTTGTTCAGTCATCACATCGAGAGAGATCAGAGAGTGCCAGAAACTTTACCGCAAGACCTTGATTTCAAAGCCCTTCATCGTGTCTGTTGCTCCTGTTTGATTTTTCCTGTTCTTCTGTCAACTGCATGTTCTTCCTTCTCGTCATGTTTCTGACAGGAACGTTGTGGAATTTGTCCTCGTACGAGCCATTGAAGATGGTGATCATAAATCATGCTCTGCAGACCATGACCAACGAGGTCATCATCCCTCACTCTGGCTGGGAGGCTGAGCCCAACGAGGACTCGAAGCCCAGAGACGCCCAGTGGACCACCGTCTTCAAGAACACGTCCGGATGCCTGCGGTACTCCCAGCTGACTTTATGCTTCGCACACAGTCTTATTAGATCACAGTAAAATGCCTTGTAGCTTTCAACTTTTTTTTTAATATATGTAATGGCTGGCCTTTCACTGAGTACAATAACTAAGCACATTTTCAGAATCTGAAACGGAGCATAAGTTTAGTCTCTGACTCTAAAAGGCTTTTAATTAAGATTGCATCGACAGGTTGTTTTAATCCGAGGTCAGGATGTCGTCTCCTTCTCTTAATCATCTCAATAACTCCAGTGTGTTAGTGAGGCAGTTGCAGTCATCGAGTTTGTGCACAGTGGCTTTTTCCCTCCATCTAGTCTAATACTAATTTGTTTTCAGAAGGTCCGTAGGGACAAAAGAAGAGGCACATTTAAGTGCCGGTTAGCCGCGGCCGTCCACCAAATAGCCACTCTGAGCTGTTTGCAGAAGCACAAGCAGAACAAAGGCTTTTTATTACAAGGGCTTTTAAGAGAACAGCAGATAAGTGAATTAAATGAAAAGCCTTAAAATAGGCAGGTGCTTAAAGTTATTCAACAAGAGCCAGTGAGGAACTTTGGACAAGAGTTTTATTTTTCTGGTTTATTTTCCTGTTAAAACAGATTAGAAAAATAGATCAGATTCACTTCTACCAGATCAGTGTGCTACACAGTTTAGTGCTATTCACTCATCTGAGAGCAAACCCAGTGGATAATTACAGCCTTGCTAACCACCATTTATACTGCGAGACATGGCTAAGTTAGCATGTGATTAAGTTTCTGGTAATTACCCATAGGAGTTCTTATGGTCAGGTTTCAAGGAACTTTCACACCTGTGAATCGAAATGTATTGCTCTGTTTGGCTCATTTCTTGCTTTTACGCTGAACCCAATTGAACAAACTAAAAAGTGAAAATGAAGGACGTATTGCACTGAAAACATCTCTGTGTATTTAAAATGCAGAGACACAAATGCTTTTGTGGTGAGGTGTGTATAAGTCCCATACCTCACCTGAGCACAGAGAACAAGGCCCCAGCACTAAATAAATGATTAGACAGTTTTATAAATAGGTCACCCATCTAAATCTCCAGAATCTCTACAAGACACTCCTGCAGTTCTCCAGCTCTGTCATTTGTGGCAGTTTGCAGCCAGTTTGAAACACATAGCAGCTTCGATTCACTTCCTGTACATGAGCCAAACATGTCTCACACCCTAGCTCCTGTAGGTGAACTAATACAGAGTTGAGTAGAGTTCACTTCCTGCAGGTTAGTCGATTCATAGTCAAATCACTTTCTCATCAGAGTTCACTTATTGCATACGATTCGAGTCAGAGACAAATCACTTTCTCGTTAGCATTCACTTATTACAGTTGAGTGGATTCAGAGTTGAGTCACCCATGTCATCTGATTAACTGTGTGCATTTTGTTTTATTCACTGTAATGTTTTATAAAGAGTCTTGGATAAATCCGGGCATTTATTTTGTAACAGAGATAAATATGTGAATGATTCAGTGAGGACATGAGGTTCTGTAAATGTTTAGTGTTTGGTCATTTTTAGATACCCAATTTAATCTCTCCTAAGGTTATGCCCCTTATGATAGAAATGATGCCATTTCTGTCAAACCTGTATCACTTAACCCCTGCACTAGCATTCATTTTTACTCTTTAAAAGCATATTATTCTGTAACCGCTATGAATTATTCAGGGGCTACACTGAAACTAATAGGAATGGTGTGTCATTATGAGAGTGAGGAGTGTCGGCCTAGACCCTGAACACCTGGGGGGTGAAGTGTATTAACCAGAATTAACATTTCCTCATTCTTCAAAAAGCAGCATGCTCTTCTAACTCACCTCCACACTTCTCAGGCTCACCTGCGATTTCCTGGAGTTCTGAGCACTGCTGAGTATCAGAATGTTAAAATGTCTTGACTCAGGATGTCAGGGATAATAATGTAATACTGTGAAAGGTTTTTTTTTTATCCAGTGATTATATCTTGCACCGAAGAGCTCATTGTGCCACGGTGTATAAACGTTTCCTGAAGTACAACTAGCCAATCAGATTACAGGCTGTGAGTGAGAATGTATAAAAGGTGGTGTATACAGTTACAAGTGCATTATGAGCGTAATGAGTGGCTCGTTGTAGCAAAAAGACAAATGACTTCCTTTTTGAGTTTATTCAAGATGCTAAAAGTTTCTCTTGTGTTTATTAAGTCAGTTTTTAGTGTGGCTTTTAGGTGTATTGTTATTTCATACTGACTCTTTCCATCCTAAACCCTGTCTCATTGCTGTCTGAATCAGAGCTTCACGCTCATCGTAGGAGCAGAGTTGTAATGAAGAGCTGCTGTGTTGTGTGACAGTAAAGAGCAGGATAATGCCTGTTTGTTTGTTCCACACTGCACTGGTGGTTTAGAGGCTGAAATCGATCCTTATGGCCTCGCTCCATCCCTCTCTGTATTGATGTTCTTGTTAGCAGCTTTTCCTCTGAATGTTTCTGCCACGCGGCTTACGATTAAACTCCTCGAGCCCTGAGATGCCAAGTATTTCCATGGTTACTCTGCGTCACTCTTCCGTGACTGAAGTGACGCTAGTGTCAGGTTAGAAAGTGTTTCAGCTGGCCTTGCTATTTTTTGTTTTCCCTCATCTAACACCTGTGGAACTGGACCAGAAAGAGAGAGAGAGAGAGAGAGAGAGAGAGAGAGAAGGAGTGTAAACAGGTAGAAAGCATACTTGCTTAGTCCCATTTACGTCCTCTAACCTTTTTTCCACCCTTAACAGTTCTTTGTTTTTGCCCTTTGAGAGAACTCAAAGAGGTTCTGTGTAGAGGCTTACAGCAGAGGATTTCCACTCCAGATCATGATCCTTCTTATCTCTTATCCATCCAAAGAAATAACCTGTTCAGGAACGTATAGCAGTGATGGTGTGATGAGTGTAAGACGAGTTTCAAACTGATAGTAAACACAGTGTAGTGCAAGTAGCTACAGCTGCTACTGTATTAATCTCTCTCTCTCTCTCTCTCTCTCTCTGTATCTCTCTCTATCTCTCTCTCTCTCTATCTATCTATTTATCTATCTGAGTATTATTAACTGTCTCTCTGAGCATGTGACTCTGATTAACTGACCTTAAGGACTCCAGGCTCTGATAAGCCCAAAATTATACTCCTCCGCCATTCCTCTTTTATTTTCATCATTTCAACTCTTTTAACTCTCTCTCTCTTTCTCTCTCTCTCTCTCTCTTTCTCTCTCTCTCTTGCTCGTTCTCTCCCCCTTCCCCCCCGTGGATTCTGCCTCTTGCCCTCTTTCAGTTTAATCAGTTTCAGTCTTAGCTTTGGCACTACAGACTGAGAGCCATGGAATCTTAGACACAGAGAGACAGAATCACAGACTCACAGAGACAGACAGACAGACAGACCCACAGAATAATCGCAAACAGACAGACAGACAGACAGACTGTGGCCCTGTAGTTTGTAGAACACACTATGATCACAATATGAGCCCTGAAGCTTTGTACCCGTGTGTCGCCAACTCCCGATGCCACTTCTCATATCTCCATCCCCGCCACTCTGCCCGTATCCATGGCAACTGTAAGCACTGACATCTGTTGCCTAGGAAGCAGCTCGGGCCTGAGTCTGATTTGCCATGAGCCGCATTTGTGGCACAGCTGAAGCTGAAGGGTGTGTGAGACAGGCGTGTGTTGTGTACATATGCACACACCATACACACAGATGTTGTTTTGGCTCATTAAAATACAGAGACATTGTAATTACCCCTTTTTCATGTATGCCCCATATGTTGCCATGGAAATATATATTAGTTTATGATGAGCAGTAATATAGTAGTGAATGTGAAAACTTTCCCAGCTGTCCTACATGTTTTGTTTATGTGTGCGTGTGTGTGTCTGTGTGTGCGCATGCAGAAACGTGAGCTCAGATGGTGCGGAGGCACGCAGGAGGCTGCGGGAGTGTGACGGCCTGGTGGATGCTCTGCTGCATGCTCTACTGTCAGCCGTGGGGAAGAAGGACATGGACAACAAGGTGAGGCTCATCACATCACTCGTTACAAGACCTTATAAGACATTTTTGTAAAGCAGAGTAGAATTTGGACACTAGGTTTCT
>JAOTRN010000028.1:14274197-14284792 GCA_028566695.1 Bagroides melapterus
CTGATCACTTTCTCTCTCTGTCTGTCTGTCTGTCTGTCTGTCTGTCTCTCTCTCTCTCTCTCTCTCTCTCTCTCTCTGTCTGTCTGTCTGTCTCTCTGTCTCTCACTTTCTCTCTGTCTCTCTGTCTCTCTCTCTCTCTCTCTCTCATTTTCTCTCTCTCTCTCTCTCTCTCTCTCTCTCTCTCTCTCTCTCCCCCTCTCTCTCTCTCTCTCGCTGTCTGTCTGTCTGTCTGTCTCTCTGTCTCTCTCACTTTCTCTCTCTCTCTCTCTCTCCAGCAGTCAGATAGCACAGAAATAAAGCTGGAGTATATGATGGATTGGTAAGAGAGAGCTCTCAGCTCTTATCGCTATGGTTACAGCATCAGTGTTATTTTATAGTCTGATAAACTGATAAAGTTGTAAACCGATTGCGTTGTCATAGTTGCTCGTGTATGAACAGCGAGGTCTAAATGCTGTAAGTGTTATGTAAGATTCAGCAATCTGATGTTTAACCCTTTACAGCACTGATGATGTTTAGGGTGTGTGATGTTTATTTAACCTTTATAGAAGGAGTCTTCCATAAAGGTTAAAATAAAGGAGAAGAGAGCGTGCTGCTGTGGGAGGATATGAGGATAATCAAACCCCGTGGGCTGATTGTTCTCCTCCAGCAGCACATCTGTACACTGTGTTCATTCTCTATATTACTGCAGAGCAGGGTGTGAAGATCAGGATGGGTCTCTGCTCCTCATCACTGCTGTTAGAGAGAACTGAGCTCTCTGCTTGGACTCACCCACTGTCACGTTATTGGGCTGGTCTTTGTCTGGGAAGGAAAGATAAACTCTATAATCCTCTCTCCATGCTGCATCCAGCCCCGAGTCTCTGTCCTGCCAGCGCTTCAGCATGTAGTCGACTGTGGCCTCGTCCCCAGCTGTGGTGGCCATGTGGGGGACACGGGTCAGGACCCTGGAGGAGGACAGCAGTGTGGGTCAGACACACAAACTCACACACACACTCACCACACACACAAATTACAGATTATTGTTTTTATGATTTAACAAAAATAGTCAAATCCTAAAGACAAATCTTTACTAGTCAGATCTCAGAAGTGGAGAGTTTCTATAAAGTTTCTATAAAGTAGTTATCTATCTGGCTGTTATCTAGCTAACAAATCCCCGGAAGCTAATGTTAGTGCAGTGGAACTGGGGAGAAGGTAACCAGCTAAAGAATGACAGAGAACTGAATTAACATCAGTGTACAAAAAAGTTTGTTTTATTAAGACTGTAAAATTAAAAATTATTAATTATATAGTGCAATAGTTTTTTTTTTTTACTCAAATCTTACTCCAAGTTCAGTAGAAAAGAAAAAACTTTTGTTTTGTTTAATATACTGTGCTGTGTGTATGAAATCTACGAAATTTTCATTCAGCTCCTATTAGTGCAGCTGCTTGTTCGAGTCAGAACTCACTTGAGGTTCTCCTGAATCTGCAGGGTGTCCACCTGAGCGAGGAAGTTCTCGATGAGGTTCTCGTCCACATCCTGACTCACCTCCTGCACCCACTCAGGTAACGGAGTCGAGTTCTTCTGATCGATCCCAAAATGGCCGATCAGGATTCCTATGGTAAAGATAGCAGCTCCAGCCAGAGTAAACAGCAGCACCTTCTTCAGCATGGTGGAGATCTCTTGCAGCAGCTCTCACAGATCCTTCAGCATCTACACTGAACACTAATCTTCAGCGAGACAACACCTTGTACTGTGCTTTAATGCTGTGACGTATGAGATGTTAGATTGCGGCCTGGTGTACAAGGTCAGGGTCATCACTGAAACGGTGTGAAAAGGGCAGAAGGTTCAACATCTTAATGAACAGAAGCTGAGATATGGCAATCTGAGGTCTCAGACCATAAAGTTTACTGATTAATGAGCTTGTGAACTTTATCCCTCTAAAAAAATAAAGGTAAATATAAAATATGCCGTCTTGCTGTGGAGCTTCAGAATATTGTATAATAACAAAATGTATCACACACGCTATTAATTTATTTATTATTTTATTAATTTATAATATTATTTATTATTTCTCTCTGATGGTAGCAGAAGCTGTTTTTTTTTTTTTTTTAAATATTATTAATTTAATTTAAGTCATATTAATTATTCATATTAAACTAATCAGTGGGTGAATGGGTGAAAAAGTAAGAAAGTAAATAGACATTGATTGATTAAACAAACAAAAGAGAAATTAAGACATTTAGTAAATATAAAACAGTAAAAAAAAAAAAAAAAAAAAAAAAAGGAAATGATTAAAAAAATAAATTGGTATGCACGTAAATATATAAATAAATTAAAAGCGCACTTAAATCGTAAATAAATAAAAAAAAAAAAAAAAGTTTTCTTTTTTCCCCGCTGTTCTTGAGAAAGTAGTGTCCATGTTTTACCTCACAATTTGACCGGTCCTGGGCTTTTATCTTGAAATCCATCATGGACACCTTTGCATTCGCGCGGTTGTGTCTGCGCACTGTTTGCGCATATCACACTAAAATTGCAGAAAGTATATATTTTAGGCATCTGGTTTATGTCGTGAATTTGCAATTGCATTGTTTTGTTGTTTTAAGTGTAATCTTAAAATTATTTCAGTCTTTTAGCCGCGTGAGTTTCCCATGATGCATTGGATTTTATTTTCACTTTCATTCTCTCGGATACTGAGCAGTCAGCGCAGCCGAGTAACTGTGAGTTAACTTTAATGCCAGACTATTCTTGATATAGTATTTAATAAAAATTTAACCAGAAAATTAAGAGATTTTGTCTGTTTTTATTTCATTCATTTATTTTTAAATGAATATTTTGCACTGTTGTTGTGTCAGTGTATATCAGGGCTTCTGGATTAAAAATGTAAAGGTAAATGAATCAGCAATCCCATCAGGGTCAGGGGAATAAATGTTAAATACCATAAATGTAAAAAATATTAATCGTGTGTATGCTAAAAGTTCTAATTTGAAATTTACTGCAAGCTACATTTGATTCATTTCCACTTCCTGGTTCTTGGCAGTTCCTGTAGAACATGGCTCTGCTGGTTCTGCTCCTCTGTTTGTTCTTTGTGTCATCGTCTTGGACTGCGGTGACTCAAAACAGAGAAGAAAATGAGTCCTCCTTCCCCAAATCGACCAGTGGAGAGACATTTCCCTGGAACAAGATGAGGCTTCCACAGACCGTCTCTCCGTTCCATTACACTCTCCTCATCCACCCCAACCTCACCAGCCTCGATTTCAGTGGGAGCGTGAAGATCCGAGTGGACGTCCTCCAGGACACTCACACCATCATCCTCCACAGCAAGGAGCTTAACATCTCCAGGGCTGGTGTCCGAGATTTGGCTGAAGGTCAGAGCCAAGCTCTCAAGGTGCTGGAGTATCCTGCCTACCAGCAGATTGCTCTCATCAGCCAGCACATGATGCTGAGGAAAGGAAACGTGTACATCATCGAGCTGGAGTTTGCAGCCAAACTGTCCGAGAGCTTCCACGGGTTTTATAAGAGCACGTATCGCACCAGTGATGGAGAGGAACGGTGAGGAACCAGTCATGTTTTAATTGATGTCTTAGGGACTTATCTGAAACCCATATTGGAAAAAATATATCTGAAATTCTTTCTATATTTTCTAGAAAATGTTTCACGTATTACACGTGACCGATGTTTATGTCGACAGGGTTTTGGCCTCCACTCAGTTTGAACCGACGAGCGCACGAGCTGCTTTCCCCTGTTTTGACGAACCTGCGTTCAAAGCCAAATTCTCTATTCAGATTCGGCGAGAGAGCAGACACATCGCCATCTCCAACATGCCCAAGGTAACGCTCACACAACATACAGTCCACAGCTCCGGTCTTAATGAGATAAAGAATGACTTTCAATCAAAACTTCAGAATCTTCATGGCTCAGATTAGAAGAGCCATGAAGGCGAACACCTGATAATGTTTGGATGACGAGTCTGGGGTCTGTCTCTTCTGCCTTGTCTCATTTGTCTCAGCTGAGGACGCTGCCTCTCGCAGGAGATCTGTTTGAGGATCAGTTTGACGAGACTGTGAAGATGAGTACGTACCTGGTGGCCTTCATCGTGTGTGACTTCCTGTCTATAAGCAAACACAGTCAGCATGGAGTCCAGGTGAGAGCTGCAGATGAGTGACTTCATTTTAAACTTTCAAATTTTTATTCTGTTTCTATATTTCTGTAAAGCTGTTTTGAGACAATGTCCATTGTTAAAATCGCTACACAAATCAATTGAATTGAACTGAATATTGTAGATCATACATTTATTCAACAGTTTAAATTTTTGTAGTCAAATTGTGTCAAGGAGCCTTTTGGGAACTGACAGTGAAGACGAGTCGACTCTTACAGGTGACCCGAGTCGAATGATTTGACTCACAGAATCCTGCTAGAATTATCGTTAGCTTCTCAGAGTAGAGAGTCTAATGACGCTGTTGCCTCATTTACAGGAAATAAAAGGCTGTATTGATGATGATGATGCTGATGATGATGATCTACTATTTGAAGTTAAATCTAATTTATCTATTTAATATTTATATACTCAGAAGTGTTAATGATGTGTTCTGTCAGATCTCGGTGTACACTGTACCAGAGAAGATACAGCAGGCCGAGTTTGCCCTGGACGCTGCAGTGAAACTGCTGGACTTCTACGACGATTATTTCGACATTCCCTACCCTCTTCCTAAACAAGGTGAACATCTGTACAGCTGTTTCACACTGGTACACGTCTCGCACATCACTTTGGGTTTACTGGAAGCAAATAATTAACTGGAGGTGGCGTATTGTGTACGAGTTTCTTACAACTTAATAAATTAAGGTGTACGAGGTGCACAATTGGTGGTTGTGACTTAATAGTGAGGCTGTAATTTCTCTTTTTTAACGAGTTTAATTAGCTTACAATCCAAAGTACAGGATCTCATCTGAGAAACCAGGTAGAGATGCTGTTTTTTCATCACAGACCTCGCCGCCATCCCGGACTTCCAGTCAGGAGCTATGGAGAACTGGGGTTTGACCACCTACAGGGAGTCGGCTCTGCTGTTTGACCCCCACAAGTCCTCGGCCTCCGACAAGCTGGGCATCACCATGATCATCGCACACGAGCTCGCTCATCAGGTACCACACTTCCTACATGTTCCTCAGTCTTCTGGCTGTTCACATGAGTAGCTTTTTATAACATTTCATAATACAGACAGGTTTAAAAATGAAAGGTACACCAATGTATACATTTATTTCTGTATCAAAATGTGTTTTTGAATCAGAATGTTTTATTATAAAATGAAAGCATCGAAATTAAATTAAAGAGATTAACAAGAGTAGGGGTTTTCCTTTCTTTCTTTTATTTATTTATTTTTTTCAAAAGAAGTCCTTTCACTTCGGAAAAGCAATGAGGACCTCAGTTTATTTGAGAAAAGTCTCGAGTTAAGCAGAGTTTGCTTCAGAATATGTTAGTGTTGATGTTCGTTATAGAAAATAGTAAGATATAAAGACCTTCTGTGAGCCGTGTCCTGTATAATTTGTGTAAGTGATTTTTGAGCCGTGTCGTCGGGTTTCCTCCGCAGTGGTTCGGTAATCTGGTGACGATGCAATGGTGGAATGATCTCTGGCTCAAAGAAGGCTTCGCTAAGTTCATGGAGTTTGTGTCTGTGAACATCACCAACCCCGAGCTTCAAGTGGTGAGATCCCTTCAATACAATAGATGATTGTTTCAAAATGATTTGAATAAAATTTATTAACTCTGAACCACACAAAATAAGTCAATAGTGATGCTCATAATGGATAGATAGAATTTAATGAAAAACTAGACTATAATCAAGTCGAACAAAGTAAAATGTCTGATAGTTAGTTTAAGACTCTTCTGAACTTAACACACGTGTAGATAGAAAGAACACCTCACGTTATGAGGAAAAAAACGAGCGAGACTCAGATTTTTAAATCAACAGACCACAAGAGGGCGCAAAGTATCAACACAAACCAAACAGCGGCGTGTTTTGTTTAGCGCAAAGAACAAACCTGGCTGTAAATAGGAGCTTTTTATTTTTAAAATAGTCTTTTATTCATTTCAGTCAATAGTAATCTGACTAACAAGGGATAGAATATTGCATTTTAGCTAATGAGAAAATTCAGAAATTAAACATTTTATTTTGATTAAGCATTTTATATAGTAACTTAATATATGAGAACATGTGAAAACTTTGTGTGTTGTGTGAAAAAGTGATCTCGTAGAATAATATTACAATATTGTAATTCTTTCTGCTTTAGTTATTCACTCTCCGTGTTTTAGTGCGTTGAGCGGATTCACAGCGCGACTTTATTCCCTTTATTTCACCTCATGTTCACTTGTACATTCGCGTCGTTTTCTGCAAATGGGAGTCTAATATTCCGTTTATGTTCATGTTGTATATATGTGTATCTGATTGATCTTATGTATATGGAAGAGTTAATTAACCCAATGCTAAAGCGCTTCACTTTGCCGGAGTTCAGTCACTGTTCAGCTTCACAGCCCGCAGTTTAAGCAGCTCAACCTCCGACATTATTAACTAAAGAAATATGGAATTATTCTTTCTTTCAGCTGTTATGGTCGAAATCATTGTGACAAGTCTTAGCGGCACTTCCATAAGTCAAAGGGTTTGTATTAAAAACAAAAAAAAGGAGGCTGTAGTTTACACGTGATGTGTGTATTCATATTTAATTAATAATTGATATTTAATTATCCATAATCTCGTCATATGATGGCCTACTGTTAGCAATTTAAGATTTTTCAACATCTCGCAACAAACGTAAACAAATATCGAAATAGAAAATAGATTTTCATAATTAAGTGTGGAAAAATAACAAACGCGATATGCCTTAAATCATATGTAGATGTGAGTTTGTGCTGTGTTTTACAGGAGGATTATTTCCTTGAGAAGTGTTTCGAGGCGATGGAGGTAGACTGCTTAAGCTCCTCTCACCCTGTGTCCACCCCTGTGGAGAACCCTGCTCAGATACAGGAGATGTTCGACGACGTGTCTTATGAGAAGGTTCAACAGCAATATTGTGCAGTAATATTAATAAATATTAACAAATTTTACAGTTGTGTTATTAGCCCTTGAGTTTTAATGATTTGTGTGTGTGTGTGTGTGTGGTCAGGGTGCGTGTATCCTGCATATGTTGAGGGAGTTCCTGAGCCCTGAAGACTTTAAGTTGGGGATTGTTGCCTACCTGAAACGCTACAGCTACCAGAACACCGTCAACACACACCTGTGGGAGAGTCTGACCGCTGTGAGGAGCATAAACACTGGTGTAAATGTAAGATTTATATATAAATAAACAACACACAGAAGTATAATATTTTCTTTAAAATAAAATAAATACTTAGTTAAAGTAAGTATAAAGTATAAAGTAAATACTTAAATAAAATGGCTCATTTTGCTGAAAAAACAATGATGGCAGTGAGTTTACAGGTAAAATAGGTACTGGATGTTTAAGTGGGAAAATTCCTAGATCACTAGCAGGGAACATCTGTATTAACATATATAAATACAGTGTAAAAACCTAAAAATAGTGATGGAAGATTTTTAGGGTGTGTAAAAAATGTAGAGCTCTGTCTGACATGTATATCTTGGTGATGAAGCTGAGGTAAGTAAATAAGTGAACATTCGTTGTGTCATTTTATCAGATGGTAAATAAAGAGAATTTTTTGGAGAATTTTGAATTTTGTTTGAGAACTTTGAACTGTGTGATTTTCACAGAAGCAGCACTCTGAAGACGAGGTGGATGTCCGAGCGATGATGGACACGTGGACCCTGCAGGAAGGCTTCCCTCTCATCACGGTGGAGGTCAGAGGTCGTGAAGTGCACCTGAGTCAGGAGCGGTTCCTAAAGGGCGGGGACTCGTCCCAAACCTCTGGGTGAATACAGCACTAAGATCATTTTTGATATTTTTTGTCTGATTAATTAATCCTGAACATGTCACACATCTACCAGCTGTATAGTTCTTGAGGCACGAAAAGGTAGTCTTTTCACCAGCCAAGATTTTACAGTGTCCTCCAGAATAATTGGCACCGCATGATGTTCTCTGAGGAGAATCTGACAAAGAGGCCATCACTGCTTACCTGTAAATTAAGAAATCTCCAACACATACAGATTCCTCAGTGGTTCTTAAGATAGTTAAGGGTTTTCTGGAGTTTCTGTGATGGGGAAGCAGAGGGTGAAAGCACATTTGTGTGACTGACTTCAGTTTCAGACGTGGTGTTTTTGTACTCCGGTTTACTGTGTGCTCCTGTTTTGGAAATAGATTCCTCTGGCATGTTCCTTTGACATACATCACCAGCAGCTCAAACACAGTGCATCGCTTCCTGCTGAAGACCAAGACAGGTTTGTACACACAAACACACACACACAAACTAAACAAGCTACAGTGGTGGCAATAACCTTCCCTTCGTGTTATTACGTTCACCTCATAGTTCCAGTGTAAAAGCAAGGTAAAGCTTTACACACCAAACATCTTTTGTCTGATTGACTATTTTTGGGGTGAAAGGATGGAAATTGCATGCATAAATTGTGGTCAGTTTATTTCTCTAATATGTCTTAATACCTCTTATTCCTCTTATATCCTGATGGCAGATGTGCTGTACCTGCCTGAGGAAGTGGACTGGATCAAGTTTAACGTGGACATGAGCGGATATTACATTGTCCATTACGAGGGCTCGGGTTGGAGTGACCTCATCTCTCTGCTCAAACACAACCACACGGCTCTGAGCAGCAAAGACCGGGCCAGTCTCATCAACAACGCCTTCCAGTTGGTTAGGTTAGCTGCCTAGCTGCCCATTTTAAATCTAGATTCGTCTGGTATAATTTCTTATTATCGATCTTATAAGTCCATGTTACATTTTCAACTAATCCCTTACTCTGTTGAACAGCGTGGGGAAGCTGCCACTGGACAAAGCTCTGGACCTGTCACTGTATCTGAGCCAGGAGACTGAGATCATGCCTGTGACGCAGGGCTTCAGTGAGCTTGTGCCACTTTACAAGCTGATGGAGAAGAGAGACACGCTGGAGGTGCTGGAGACCCAGATGAAGGTCAGTCATGGATCATATGGAAGATTTAAACATGATGTCTTCAGAATTCTCTAACAGTATTATACGTCTCATCAGTGCTGTACATACTTCTGATTGTTTTTCATCTAAAATGTGCCACAAATGTGTCACTCAGAGCTACATCGTGCACCTGTTCCACAAGCTGATTGACCAGCAGGTGTGGAGCGATGATGGATCAGTGTCTCAGAGAATGCTGCGCAGTTATCTGCTCCTGTTCGCGTGTGTGAGGGGTCACCCCCCCTGCATCTCCACCGCCAGTGAGCTCTTCAACAAGTGGAAGGAGTCTGATGGAAAAATGAGGTAGGAGGTGATCTAGATATAGAGGTAAGATGGATGCAAATGCTTGTCAAGTCTAGAAGCTTTTATTTGTGGTCTTTCTGTGTTAGTTACTCTCTGTCTATCTCAGCTTATCTGTATAGACAGACAAGGCGGTACAGGTGCACGACTAGTTTTATTTGTGAGCCAGTAATAAAAAAAAGGCAAGTCAACGATCTGTTTTTTCTATAGTTAATGCAGTGTCCATGCTGTTGTATCTATGAGGTGTTGAGAATCACCTGAATATATTCTGGAGAATGTTGCGCATGCAGGTTGAGACCTTCACCAACGGTCACAGTCTCATATAGCATATTAAATAAGACTGTTATAAATGCTGTTGATCCCTGGAACCTTCTTGCTGAATTCCCACCAGGTCAGTGCAGGTTCCAGATGATGTGGAACCCGGGTCTTAACCAGCTTTTGTAGAATCAGTTACTTGGTTCCTTTATAAGATTTTTTTTTTTTTGGATGTTTGAAGATTTTTACCTTTCCTTAGGATTTTTCTAAAGAAGAACATTTTCCCCCAGAATGACAAATTCAAGATTGCTTTAGGATATCAAGCGTAGTGTATCTCCATGTTTATCCGATTCCTGTCTTTTGACTTTAGCTTTTAATCACAGTATTACTTTTTTAAATCTTTACTGTAAATCATTTTTCTCTTGTTGCAGTCTTCCTAACGACGTGAGCCTGGCAGTGTTTGCAGTCGGGGCTCAAACTGAGGAAGGATGGAACTTCCTGTTTGAAAAGTATCGTGAAACACTCTTCACTTCTCTGAAGAGCCGGATCAAGTCAGCGCTGTCCATCAGTCCTCTTGCTTATAAACTGAAATGGTGAGATTTTGAAAGTATGACAGTTTGTCTAATCTATAGACTAGTATATCAATAATAAATAAAAATAATAATAATCTTTTTAGGATGATGGAGCAGAGTTTAGAGGGTTCGGTGATGAAGACACAGGACCTGCCCTACGTCGTGGTGTCCATCAGTAAGAACCCTAAAGGTTATAAACATGCCTGGGACTTCCTGAGGGCAAACTGGGACTTGCTGGTGAAGAAGTGAGTAGAAAGTTTTGTTGCTTATTAAACATCTGAAGGTGTGTGATGGTGTTCTGTGTTCTGCTGAACACAATCAGGTTGTAAACTGGGTTCTAACTTCACAAACCATTGGCTGTTATATAGTGTAGTTTAGACTCTGACCACTTTC
>JAOTRN010000028.1:14311678-14329738 GCA_028566695.1 Bagroides melapterus
TAGATAGATAGATAGATAGATAGATAGATAGATAGATAGATAGATAGATAGATAGATAGATAGATCAATTTGTTGGCATTATGATCTGTAGTGTTCTGTCACATAAATGAGTTGCACCAGACCATGCTTTTAATTTACATTTGTCAGCTTATTTGGGTCATTTGTGCTTTTTCTCTTATTTGATGTTCCCAGTGGCAGATAGATTCAGATATTACTCACTTGGGTTTAGTGCACGCTTGTAGTTGGCCTGTTTATTCATTTGCAATTATATTTTTAGACCACAGTTTCATTTCTGATCAATACTGAGAGTACAAACCAGCTACATTCGGAAGCAGTGTACGGTGGAAGCCATGCTCTCTCCTTGAAACTAGCTATGGGTAAGGTGAAACTGCTGTCTACAAACCCGTCAGACCAGTAAACAATCACATTTCACATTCCTTCATCACCACTGTGACACATCACAACACACCAAGCACCAAAAGCATGAGTGTGCTGCTGAAACCAGCAACCATGTTTGTTCTAATGGAATTTATAACAGACATGATCATGGAAAGTTAGAGCAGCATGTGAGATGAATCCTTTCATACACAGCAGCTCGGTTTAACATCAGTTATTTTTCTGATTTGATCTGATGCTTTTTGGACTATTTGTCATTCTCAGTGTTTCTCGTATATCCTTACGCAACGTTCTGCACAAAATACTCAAAATGAATTAAATTTATATGGAATGAACTCCGTAGCTTTTGAAAGTGATAAATTTAATTATTTATTTATTAATCTGAAAAATCCCACAAATATTGTAAACAAACTGTATAGAAAAGCTCATTTTAATGTGTATATAATAATAATAAATTAAATGTCACTTTTTATAAATTAAACTTTATCACTACTGAAAATTTGGAGTTTACTTGTGATTATACTGTTTGTCAGTAAACAGAAGTTGTGTGTGACTTGGTGACACTTGGTCATCGTTTTGGTATGTTTCCCTCCCACATAAAGTCACCTCTCTTTCTCGCTGTTCAGATTTGTAATATATTCATGTCCTTGTCTAAATTGGTAACATATGTAATGCAGTAATGTTTTAAAATGTCCTGAGCTGAAAATATTTTTCTTTTGGAATGTAGGAAATCCAAACTAATTAGAAGGTGAAAGTAAAATTCAAGTAAAAACAATAAAAAAAAAAAGAGAAGACAACACATCAGTTATCTTTTTTACTCTCCTGATATAAAAGTGTACAAAAACATTTTCAATAAACCTCTAATCACAGTGTGAACATGTCATAGTATAAATCACAGATGGTGTAGACAAGTGACAAAAAAAAATGCATTTGGCTCATCTAAAATAATCTAGACAGTGTCCACTTCTTACTTCAATAACATCCAGTTACCCTAAAACTGTAGCATTGGTCATGACTTCATTCAAAGTGAATTGAAAAATCTTCTGCTCAACACAAATGATTACGAGAGTTCACATTTTAATAACTGGTAGCTACCTAAAAAACATACAAATTTCCTACACAAGCTACAGGAATGTTATTGATTTTTTAAATAAAAGAATAGAGAAGTTTGGACACAAAGCCACACAAATCACCCTAACCATACACTTTATTTCACACAGTGTAAAGTGAGTGTAAATGGGTTTTTTCTGGCATGTGGGAATCACACAAAATGATAGTTATTTAAAAAAAACCCATCAAATGAAGATGACACGTGCAAATACATCACATCTGATGACATGTAAAAGTTTCAAAATATTTCCTGTAAGTGGAGCTGGTTACTGTTGCAGCAAGGTGTTCAAATCTTTGGTTCCACTCCAGGAAGCTAGTCAGAACGAGCACACCTTCCTTTCTGGCACCAGTCTTTTTTGGCAAGATGATTTATAATATAAATAACCCTACCCTTTTTTCCTACAAAAAAGCTCCCCATCGTTCTCTTTGTAAAGCATATTACAGTATTATATTTAACTTCAGGAACAGTGCTATTGTTTATTTTACAGGGAAGTGAAGCATCAGATTTAACCCCAGACTTAAACCTGGATCAGGTGATTAGTGTCACAGTGTACCGTATCACACACACTAACGCTGTCAGCACTTTGGGTTAGTGATGATGTCAGACAGCGGAGTGATGATGTCACGTATTTTAACTGTAGCCGTCATTCCAGTCCATCACTTTGTCGTATTCCTGGATCTTCTGTTTGATGTGTGAGAGTTTGTTCTTGAGGTACTCGCATCGCTCCTTTTTCTCCAGGAAAGTGGGGTCCTGGGAGAACATAAACACACAAACACACAGACAGACAGACAGATAGAGAGACAGACAGAGAGAAAGACAGAGAGAAAGACACACAGACACATTAGTAATACATAACTTGAGAAATCATTACAAAGAATGTTTTGCAGGAAAAGAAATCACATTTCAAATAAACCATGTCAATAACACTTGAAATGAGGAAGTCTGAAGCTGCACCGCACTTACGTTCTTTTTCCTCTGGTACTCCTGCATGATTTGGCTGATCCGCTCATGTTCCTGTAGGATTTTAAAGAAAGGTCACTAAATGAATCCCACATAGTCACTGAGCACATCCTGACTAGTGCTCCAGCTAGCAAATCTCTCATACACATCAAGGAAATGCTTGTTAATTATGTAAAACAGCAGCCCATGTTTTTAACAGATCAGTTTGTTTGGCTTTGAGGTCATGAATGCACGTCACATGTTCACGTTCTGTGGCTGATCTCTCTGGCTGAAAAGAACAGTTCTTTTTACCAGCCAAAGAGCTGCTACAGGAAAATAACATTACTGTTACCAATATTAAGATGATTTGTACTGTATATATACACACATATAAATATATAAAATTCTAAAAATATATTAAAAAAAAATTCACCAATCCAAGCACTAATCAGTGTTTCTTTTTTCCCCCATTTAATTTTAAAGACATTACCATTTGACTGGACGGCTGAGACGACAGGCTCTTAATCATATTGTCCATCTCTTCAAACTTATTAGCTAGCATCTGAACCTCAGCATGGAGCTCCTTATACTCAGCGTACTGATCGTTAAACACAGCCCTGTACTGGTCCTTCTCGTCATCTGTGCGGATGGTGGGGTACTTCCTGCAGAAGACACATCAGTGAGTATGGTGAAACAGATTAACACACTCACATGAAAGAGATACGAGACAAGATCGTAAAAGTCTAACACACAGCCAGTGGTCCAAACTGTGGTGTTTGTGAAAATATCAAGAGGAACTATCTTACAAAACAAGCATCCTGGTAAAACTTCTTAAACATAAAACTCAAGACCAAGAGCCAATCCCTAGAAGCACATAGTAGCTTCCACTGCTGCAGCGAACACTGGTGAGGCGTGAATAACTGATTATGAACAATTCTGAGTGAAACATCTTACCCAAGATGTTTTTTTTTTTTGACAATCAACTGCTACTGATCATTCATTACAGTGGAGTGAAAACAAAGAGATCTACTGCAATTCATTCCAAATTAAAACAATAACATATAGACTACAACTAGTAGCCAATGCACACGAGGACACACTTTCATAATTAAATCATCAAAACATTCACCTACACTTATTCACCCATAACTAATATCAATCTCAATATCCACATGTTAACTGTTCATTTGCTATTTCGGTTCAGTGAATCAACTCACGCCACATAATCTGCAATGACCACCGGTTTAGGGATGTGTCCTGCTGGTATATGACCCCTCAGGTACTCTGGCTCCATCATAGTTGGTGGAACGGTTGCAGCATCATCCACATTGTCAGGGGAAGCCTGTGTTTGATGTTTAAAGACTGGCCCTGATACACTGGATCCAGGTCCAATCTAAAGATAAAGTCAATTAGTGCCATTAGTACCATAGACCAATTGTAAATATGAATCCATAAAACATTTAGCCCATGAAAGTATTTACCATCGTCAGTGGCAATGATGCAACAGTCTTATTCTAAAAAGAAGGAGAAAAAAAAATATTTATATCAGTTGACGTCAAATTCCTGCATTATCTTGAGAAGCTCATCTGACACACTTGGTTAATTTCCCTAGGGTCTATTAGAGATATACCAATCTTGAATTGAAATACTGTTTCATGTTAACTTACAGTATTTGGTTAAACTTGGTTTCAAAATATCCTCTTTTTATGTTAATGTATTTTCCCCTTACCTCCTGTGCAAGGGCCTCTCTACGTAGTCTTGCCTGTTCATGCCTCCACAGTTTAAGACACACTCCAGCCCCAACCAGGTACAGCAGCATAGTGAGGAACAGGAAAATGATGGCTGCCGTTTGTCCAGCTTCTGTGCGACAAAAGGCAGCACTGGGGCCATTGTTGAAAAACGGGGAATAGCAGAGGCCACCCCGTACCGTATCATTCACGTATACTATACCTGCCGTCAAATAAAACAGTCCCAGTGCTATGTTAATTATACACTCCGTCACTGGCCACCAGCTGGAGTCCAACAAAATGGTGCGGTAGTACATGGTCATCCCCAGCACAAGCACGATAGCCGTGACAATCCACGCCAGTCCAGCCACCACCAGGACGAAAGGTGTCTTGGGTCCCCTGTAGTTAGCGCCGTAGTTACCGTACATCCCTCCAAAGGATCCTCCATAACTGGCTCCAAAGCCAGGCTGCTGATTGTAGCCAAACATATTATACCACTCGTTATCCTTGTGCACATATGCACAGACACACGCAAAGACAGCAGCACCCAAGAGGAGCTCAGCGCAGCCAAGGATTCTCAACAAGCCTGCCCAGGACTTCATATAAGCGTAACGCATGTGGTACTCCTCCACCTTCTCGCTGTACGTCATGGCTGTGCGTGCCGACTGGCCCGAGACTGATTCAAGTGCCTCACCAAGCAGTGCTGCCTGCTCCTTCCGTGAGGTATAGCTTCCTCCAGAGCCTCCATACGGGTCAGTGTAGGAGCTGGGGGCGTTGGGTGAAGGTGGCCGAGAATGCGGAGGTGAGCATGGCACCCCCTCTGTAGTGCTGTTCATGATTTCAGATGGAGGTGGTGGAAATGACTGGGTTTTGCTGCTTCGGAAGCTGCCACCCCGGAAGAAGTTCTTCACAGAGTCAGGGATGAAACGACGCACTGGTTTGATGTCCATGGCTTCGTCCGGCTGGTCTTCAGGATTATTCGGGTAGAAGTCTGGACCAACTGGCGGGTCTGATGGAAGAGGGGGAGGCGGTAAGGGGTCGGCGCTGATGGCCGGCACCACACCACCAAGGGGATATGGGAAATCTTGTTCCCGCGATAGGGACCCGAATGGCACTTGGTCATAGTGCGGAAGTTCTCGGATATGATCAAAACGTGCCGCTGACCCGTACGCTGATGACATTAGTTTTGTTTTTGCTTCCTTTTTTTTTAGTCTTGGTTCCCTGAAGCAAGGATGAAAGAGGCAAAATACATTATTTAAGAGTATAGACAGAACAAAGGTCAGAACACAGACCTGGCTTTCAGTTTAGGTAATGTCGATTAAAAAAGTAAGCGATAGCGTACGTATGTTAAATAACTGCGTTTTACTGTACGGATTAACCCACGACTATTCTGTTTTGTAGTGAATGAGAAACTACCGGGAAAGAAACAGCGTGACAAAATCCTTTGGAGAAAAGATTAAAGACAATAATATTTATCTCTGCAAATCATTATCTCCTCAAAGTTTTGGAGATCTCTTCGATGCTTACATTTAAACCGTGAACATTTATGTGTGTTTATTAAAACAACAACAAAACACTTACCTTTACGGCTAAACACACCTGCTTTCTACTACCTGTTCATCAGGTGAACTGACGCGTCACGTGACCAGCCCTTCCGAAACTGATGATGTCATTGGCTTGGTGCGAAACCGCATTACAGCAGGCTACACACGCCGCCATTTCGCATTAGTTTCGACTTTTAGACACATCATGTCGCTGCGTTCTATTTCCATAACTTCACTAAACACTCTATAAATATAGTACCGCACCTGCTTTTGCTATTTATTCCGTATAAACTAGTTATTGCCTACCGCAAATTGCCTAAGCGATTTGAGACGCGACCATATTCGAACATTTGAAACATGTTATTAGGATCAAGCTGATTACGGTGTATTTTATTACAAATAGAGCTTTAATTGTCAAGTAAATGCCCTTTGAACAAATGGGGTATAACTGAAATGTGTATACAAATATTTCGTCTATTTATTAGACACTGAGCTTTTTATTATTGTTGTTGTTTCAGGACGGTATTGTTTATAGGCAAATTTTTTATAGGCAGAGTTTTTTAATTGTGGTTTTGATAAAACTTATTGAGATTGTGATTTCCCTCCAGTTAAAACATGAGTTATGAATATCAGCACTTTATCTATCAAAGTGCAAAAGAAAAAACATTAGCTACAACAAAACTTTGTAGATATCTTTACTGTGGTAGTTTTCATTGAAATGGCAAAAATGCTTTAAAAAAAATTAGGATATGATTAAAAAAGACAAATTCTTGTAGGCCATATGAAGATGTTTTAACCTTAAAAGCACACAATACTGTTTGATGTAATACTGAGAATTCACACTTAATAATTAGTTTTCTTGGAATTGATTTATTTTGTAGATAAAGTTGTAAAATAGATTTATTGTATTTCTGGTTACACTGAGTACACACATTCTAGAACAATATGAGATTCTTCAGCATGTATTTCTTGGGGGAAGTCTTAAAATTTCTATGAAGAACCGTACATTTTTCAGACTTGAACTCTTATCTCGACTTAACGGAAAAGCCATTTTTCTTCATGATAAGAATTTCACTTCAATTCATCTCAGCAGTGTTTTTGCTTTTCCTCCTCTTGCACGATGCCTTTGGTTGTTGTTGGTTGCATCAGAGCTCTGAGAAACACACCAATCTTTTGAAATAATTCTGTGATAGTGAATGAAGGTGCACATATGTCACATCAGTGTGCATATGTATGTGTGTCTGAGAGTGTGAGGAGTGTTTATGAATCAGTTATTGTCCTTCATCCACTGCTCGATCCATTGTGAGATCTGCTCCAGGTTCCGCTCCATGTCATCAGGGTCGTTGCTGGGCAGCTGGTGCACAATTTCCTCTTTATACGCCTCCATGGCCTCCTCATATATGGTCTGGAAGATCTCACACTGAACGTTGTCCTGAAGCTTCTTGCCTGTGTAGCCCCTACATGAGAGAGACACAATAATAACTTTATTTACTTATAATCACTATGTGGAATCTGAAACATAGAAATATAAACAAGCCTAAAAATGCCCAGTATTTTACACGAACAAGGATGTCTGAATGTTTTGCATATTAACAGAGATACTCCGTTCCTTAATGCCACAATGCTGCTGCACTCTCATTTCTGATTAGTCAGATGATGTTGATTACAGCAGCTCTATATTAACAGCCCAATAAGTGTTGTAATGGTGAAATTTTCAGTAAAGAGACTATTTAAAATTTATGCAAGAAGTCTCCAGTGTCAGAGCTAAAGCTGTAACTAAGTTTTATGACATGAGAAAGTCTTCACTCAGACCCTCTAAAACTTTGTTAAGTGTTGCTGTGGTGACATCACCGAATCTCTCACCTGCTCTCAAGTCGATTATAGAGGTTGGTGTTATCCGTGCGAAGGACAAACACAATGTGAAACCAGCGCTCTGGGAAGAAATCACAGCCATGGTAGTCAACAATCATGCCTCCATCCGTCATCTGGTCCTCCAATTCATCCACAACCTTGTGGGGAAAATAGGCCCAAGTTAAAAGTAACCTGGAGCTCTGACTTGACTACTAATAGCTGCTTCTTATTTCTGTGTGTGTGCATGCGTGCACTTGTGTGTATGTATGTATTTGTGTTTGCACACCTTTTCTTCATCCAGAATGGGGCACTGGTATTCCTCATCGAAGCCATCAAACAGTTGACCTGAGATTAAAATCCAGCAAAATAATCATCACCATGCAGGTTCTTCTTCTTCATCACCTCAATCGTTTCTATTTGGCAATAAATGATAAGTTGCATCTCACCTTCCTTTGCCAGTTCTCCAATGTTGATGTACGTCAGTCCAGTCCTCTGAGCCAATTCTTTCCCAAGTGTTGTCTTCCCTACGCCCGGGGTTCCTGAAAACATGTGTTAGAAATTCCATTAATATATAAATACTAGGACTCTATGAATATAAATTTCTAAATCCAACATGTGTCACAGTACAGCTGAACATGTTGAATGTGACAATTTATGCGAGAAATATCTGTACTGTGTTGTTTATGAATATAATGTCCATGCAGAAGGTTTTAGGTTATTTAAAAATACGTAAATAGATTATTTGACTAATACAGGTAATGTATGATATTTATACAGGTAGTTTATCTGACACCTCACCTGTGAGGAGGATGTTTGGTCTCTTCATGATCCTCATCGCAGGATTTTGTAAACTTAAGGTTAAGGTCTAAACTAAACAGAGCTTTAAAACAGTGCCAAAATATGTAATCAGAAAATGCTTGTGTATCAATAATAGCAATAATTTAGCTCAGGTTTTAAAGATAGAACATTATACTCTGCGCCTGGATCAAAACAGAAACGTGCGCCTCATCGTGCTTGTGCTGCTGGCTCGATGACGTGTTTAACCCGCGACAATTCTGTCGCAATAAGTGTTACTTATTATTTTCTTTATATATAAATCATTATTTTTCTTTTTTTATTATTACATATTAGAAAACAAAACATGTGCGTAAAACATAAATAACCAATGACTTGACAAAATATTGATGTAAAAGACGAAATTTGTATTTAAAAAAATTATATTTTCAGCTAACCAATAGTCGCTCAGAAGGCTGGTCTACGTTAGCCAATCCCAGTAGAGGAGGCGGGACTGGGAGTAAAAAAAATGTACAGAGAGGCGGACCGTTGGAACTTTAAAGGGATATAGAACTCATAGTTATATATAAGCTAATGTCCTATATGTGCGCTCAAGCGTTGGGGCATTATTTATCTTCAGAAATGACTGAGGTAAGTTCGGGTTTACCGTAAATATAGTCTGTCAGATAACACGATGACATTGCATTAGCTAGCTTTGCTAATTGTAATGCTAATTTAGCGAAGCTAACGGTCAGCAACAGAGTTTACGCAGCTGGCCGGCTAACGTCAAAAATGTCCGCTAACTCTAAACCAATTATAATAATTCAATCTCAGATTATGTTATAAGATAAAATATGCGTGCAAATGCGTATATTTATACACATGTGGCTTGCATTTTTTATTTACCTGGTAATCAAATACGAAACCTGTGGCTGTACCCAAAATCCTCCTTACTCCCTATATAGGTGCACTACAGAGTGATTACAAACAATGACTTGTACTATCTCACAAGTCCACTATATATTTATTAACTCGATTTTTAGTATTCGTCCTACTGATGTTCAATTTGATATTTATACAGAACATCTCTATACAGAATTGTCTTAGAAAGCCAAAAAGTTTATGATGTAATTACAAAAAAATTTTGTTTTTATAATTTGTTTCAGTGCCAAACTGATTAATCCGGCTGTGTGAATGGGAAGAGCTGATGATGTCAAAACTTTCTCTGGGAAGAAAGACGTCCTCTGGTAAAGTGAGTTGTGCTTCTGAATTTCTTGTTATTACTCCATTATCATATATGTCATGTGTTTAAACTAACCCTGAGAAAACATATACAGACTTTGTTTTGTTCTGATGGTCTTTGTTTTAGTTAAGCAGCTGGGTACAACCATCCTTAGGTGATTTTTTCGGAGGCTCTGGGTCAAATTCCCTCGCTTCAACAAAGAGACTTTTAGGAGAAAGCAAGTCCAAAGCTCAGTCCTCGAATGCAGATGTTGGTAGAAAAAAGCTGAAGAAGAGAAAGGGAGAGCCTGAAAGTTCTAAGCTCGAGCCTGGTGTCTTCTCAAGCAGACGAGGATCACAGGAGAACCAGGATGAACCCTGGGTGGATGTGCATGCACCTCAGACACAAGTAAGAATCTATACTATCTTAAATATACATCACACTGAAATACACGAGTTACTGAGGCTTCTCCTCCTATGACTCAGGCCGAGCTGGCAGTCCACAAGAAGAAAGTTGAGGAAGTCGAGAGTTGGCTGAGGGTTCATCTGGACTTAAAGAGCACTAATAAGGTATGCATAGTTTCTTTATACATCTCAAATGCTTAGTATCTGAAAAATAGTGCAAGCTTGTTAACATTGTGGTTCTCCACAGGGCGGCGCTGTTCTGTTACTGACTGGTCCGTCTGGCTGTGGAAAAACAGCCACGGTACATGTCCTGGCTAAAGATGCGTGCTGTCACATCCAGGAGTGGACAAACCCGACCACTGTGGAGTACAGGACGGACGACTCATTCATGGGCAGCTTTGATCCTGGTGTGGGAAAGTTTCTCAGAGCATGTCAGCTTCATGTCACAATGTCTGCATGTTCATGATTGCATGATATCTATTCTGTTTCAGCCTCCAGGTTCAACAACTTCCACAGCAGCTCACAGACAGCAGCTTTCCAGGAGTTTTTGCTCCGAGCAAACAAATACAACCGGCTGCAGATGAGTGGAGACAACGGGGCTCAGGAGAGGAAGATCATCCTTGTAGAGGTACCATAGTCCCACAAAAATGCTAACCAACAGTATCAGTATCATAATAAACACACCTGTTCCATTATGTGTCAGTTCAGTACAAAGATTTGCATCCCCTTGAAACCTGCAGAGAAGTCATAAAAAAAAATCTTTTATTATCATACCATCTTTTGGCTCTTGCCAGAGAATTATTTTTTCCTGTTTTATTTAAAACATTTATTTAAACAGAATGTGACCTAACCAAGGTCATATTGGTTTGTGTCTGACTTGCCAGCTTTTTCATCCATTTGTGTCCCTGTAGGATTTTCCAAACCAGTTCTACAGACAGCCAGGATGCCTGCACGATATCCTCAGGTGAGACACAACAATGTTACTTTATAAACAGGACCGCAGTGTAAGAAGGGTCCAGGCAGAAAATAAGTTTGTGTGTGTCCTGCAGGCGTTTTGTGCGGACTGGTAGGTGCCCGGTGGTCTTCACTGTGTCTGACAGCCTGAGTGGAGACACCAGTTCCAGACTCCTCTTCCCCAAAGACATACAGGAGGAGCTGAGCATCCACAACATCAGGTTTGTAACTCAGTTAAACTCTGCTGGTGGAGCTGAAAGAACAAAGACAGACACGAACAGGCTGCTGTCTATGATCTATCTGTCTAACTTCCTTAAACAGGTCATCTCTAGTTAGAACTTCAATTTATTCATGAATCTCTTTCATCCTTCTGCTCTTTTCTCCAGTTTTAACCCCATAGCTCCTACCAGCATGATGAAAGTGCTGAGTCGGATTGCGACTGTTGAAGCGAGCAAGGTAACAATTGACAATCAATTTGATTCTTTGACTCATTTCAACCCTTTCTGCCCCACTTTCGCATCTGCTTTTACTCACCCGGCTTCGTTTTCAGAGTGCTGGTAGGATCTCTGTGCCTGATAAGGCGGCACTGGAGCAGCTGTGCTCCGGAAGTTCAGGAGACATTCGGAGTGCCATCAACAGCCTGCAGTTTTCCTCCTTCGCTGGTGGGTTCTTGTGCAGGCTTTAATGGAAGTCTGTAAAGATTGTTTAGTTATAGCTATAGAGTGTAACTTCAGTCCCAATTCATGTGATATCTGATTTCATTCACAAGACTGTGACCTGAGAATCCTCTTTGATCTAACTTTCAACCCCAGACCTCTCTCTGGAAAAAAGTCTCTGGGCTTCGAAGAAAGGAAAATTATCCAAGTCTGCAACCAAATCCACAGCAAGAACCAAAGGCAGAGGCCGCTCCACTAAATCTACTGATGTGCTGGAGGAGAGCCCTGCTATTGGAGGAAAAGATGCATCCCTCTTCCTCTTCAGAGCACTCGGAAAGATCCTCTACTGCAAGCGTCAGTCTGGATTACCGTTTAAACACTCATTTATCTCGATTTATAAAGTACATCAGAGTGATGCTGGTTATAATTTCAGGTGAAAGCTATGAAGCTGATGATGTTCCTAAGCTACCAGCACATCTTTCAGTGCATCAGAGGGATAAACTGCTGGTTGACCCAGAGGTACACGCACACGCGCGCTCACACACAAGCACTCACATTAGAAGATAACAGTGTGGTTCTGATAAGAACTGCTTATGCTTCTATAATGATGTAAGCAATTTATGCTTCTTGTACACACAATGAGTAAAATAATCACCATGTTATACTTTATTTGAAATGACCGTTTCTCTCTCTCTCTCTCTCTCTCTCTCTCTCTGTCTGTCTGTTTCCACACACATACATATCAGCTTGTTATCGAGCGCTCACACATGTCTGGCGAGTTCTTTAATCTCTACCTTCACCAGAACTACGTGGACTTTTTCTCAGACGTGGAGGATGTGGCACGAGCTAGTGAATTCCTCTCAGACTCTGACTTCCTGACCGCAGAATGGACTGTGAGTTCTTATGCTTATGTTCTCTAAAGCTGCTTTGAGACAATGTCCATTGTTAAAAGCGCTATACAAATAAAATTGAATTGAATTGAATTGAATTGAATTATAAGAATTCAGCATGTTGTTAGTAGCTAAATGTAAGGATTTTCAAAGTAGGCCCTCTCTGGTGCTAACGCTACACTGCAACTGGTTGCTGTCTTCAACACTGATTTTATCATTCACTTGTCCATATTAACTCCCTTTTGGTTAAATCTCTGCCATCTGATGGGTCGCTACATTGATGTAACTAAACTGCACTTACCATAAGTGAGAAAACCTTTCATAGACAAAGTTTTCTAAAAATGTTCATTTGACTGCTTGATTCTGCTGTCTGAACAGTCCAGGTCCACGATGTTGGAGTATGGTTCTTCAGTGGCCACTAGAGGACTCATCCACTCTAACACCGCCCGTGCTCAGGCTGCCCAGTCGTCTTCAGTCGGCTTTAAGCCACTTCACAAACCCCACTGGCTGCATGTTAACAAGACGGTAATGAGAAAATACAACAAGCTAGTTGTCCATTCAGTAATGAATGCAAGTACCTCAGAATCCTAACTATGTTTTATCTTCTGATTAAAGTACCGAGAGAACTATCGGACTGCACAGTCACTCTTCATCAGCTTCTGTCTGACACCCGAAAGCCTTGTAACAGAGCTAGTGCCATACCTGGCCAAGCTCAGCAACCCTATGAGGAATCAAGGTAAACTACACTTTATAATTTTTTTCTGCAGTCATCTGAATGTGATTTATTTTCTCAGAGAAATTCACATAGTGATTGTCTATGAAGTACAGGAACATGGATACATACATGATGTGTGTGTGTGTGTTTTCTTTTTCCCCCTTTCAGCTCAGATAACCTTCATCCAGGATGTTGGCCATCTGTCTCTCAGAAGATTTCCTGGCAGGTTAGTGAACAGAATGACTGAATACTTCTCTTTTTTGTGGTGGTGATGGAGGTGAGTAAGAGGTCTACAGGGAAAGGGGAGATTAAGATTAAGGATTAAGAATCATTCCTGGAAAGATGGGTGGAGAAGGGGATTGGGCCTGTGGGGATGCATTGGAATGAGGGATGGAGTTGGAGTTTGCATGGAAATGTGGAGATTGAAATAAGGCTCAACATTGATAGTGTCTGCAGTGACGGGTCTGATCTGGATTAGGCCTGCATAGATTGAGAGGAGATAGGGATGTGGCCTGGAGGGATATATTGTTCGTAATGCTGGGGACTCTCTGAGGAATAGCACTGAATTCCTTGCAACTCTGAAATATAACTAATCCATTTCTTATTTTTTTCAGATTAAAACTTGAAGCACTTGGTGATAAAGACCCTGGCCTACTGGACCTGGACAGTGATCCTGACGAGGCAGGAACTCAGAGCACTGAGCTTGGTCCTCAGACCACTGTGCCAGGAGATAGCACTACTGTACCCACCCTCCCAAACAGCCAGGAACCAGGGGGTGACCTCCCTGCCAGCCAGCCCCAGCCAAACACTGCTGAAGCCTTACTGGATGAGAAGGACCTTTTAATCGAGGAGTTTGACAGTGACTGACAAATCACATGCTCTTTTTGCCTATATATCCTGCACCATTGTTGCCTTGAGGAGACTCAGTTCTTACGTTTGTTTCTGCATCGTTGTGTTTTTTTCTTGTGGTTTTATAATGTGAATAATGAACAGGTTTAATATTTATTTTGTTAAGCACAAACAGTAGACAGTAGTCTTTGTGTCATGTATGATGTTGGTGTTACAGTGTTCCTATCTGACTCATTTATAGGGACCTAGAGAAAAGTGAGTGATGTGTATGATTAAAAATTTTTTTTGAACATTGCTATAATAAAATGCTCTTTGGTGTCAAGATAATTTAATTCTAACATGTTGGTTCTTTAATACGTGCCACATTCACAGGCAATAAAATCTATGTTTTGCATCTTTTGTGTCTGTCTTTGGGATGTAATCCTAAGTGCATCACAAACTTGTGTAGTATGAAACAGCTGAAGTGGTTTGAATGACTGGATTTAAGACTTTTTTGGGGCACATTTTAAATTTCATATGGATAATCCCTATATTATCATAGGACTATAGGATGAAGATCCTCCAAAGGTAGACCTAAAACATTGTAATTGGCTTTCTTTATTAATAGTAGCACTAAATTGGCCACCGATGACCACGAGTTTTAAGAATTCTAATTTACAAGACCTTCTTTAACACTTTTTAGGACGGATTACTTTAAAAGTTAGCAAAACAGTTTATGAGTTTGCTTTAGGTTCACATAGAAGGTCCGACTCAAAGAGCCGACTCATTGCTGACTCGTTTGAGAACGACACATCATTACTGATCTAACTTTTCTGCCTTGTTTTTGTGGAAGTTCATTTTTGCCCAGCATTTTATTTAAGAAACATGGATATCTGTCAAAAAAAGCCCCAGAATAATTATTGAATTATGAATTGTGTAGATGGTTTAATCCTCTCACGTGAAATCCGCCTTTAAAGAATATCGCGGATGCAGCAAGAAAAAGACGTGCCGCTCCATTAGATTCATTTGCAGCCTGGTGTTAATTCTCTGACTGGAAGTGTGTGACACACCCGTGTGTGTCTGAGAGTGAGTGATCGCAGTGGTGTCGATGTGTACAGCCTGTAACGTTCACAGAATAAACATTATACCATTGTTAGATGGTTTATTATTCTCGCCGTCGTTCATTTTGCTCTGCTTTTCGGACAGGTGTTCAGGTTACAGGTAAGTTCAGCGCTTTCTTCCCCCCAATGTTTCCGAATCTAATGCGATATTTCAAACCAAATTATTACCTTAACTCTCTTCAATCATAGACATACACAGATGTTTGTGTTGGCATGGACCTCTGCGCACTTTTCTAAACAGATGGCGCTTAAAGCAGTCGCCATTCTCCTCTACACACGGCACCTGAAACTAACAAAGTTTCGAGTTTCCCAGAATTTCGACACAAATTGATTCATTTTATTTGTTTGAAGTAATAGTTCTGCTTCCAAATTAAAACACATAACAAAGCAAACAAAATACGCCACAAGTTTAACCCATTAGCTTGTTAGTTGATGATCTTGCCACACCAGCATCGGTTCGATGTGGAGTTCAATTCCAATTGCACTAAGAAGAAAATGTATTCTACCAATTATATTTTTATTTCAGTTTAAGATCATTATAGCACTTCCACTACCCAGTCTATTCATGAGAGAACAACAGTGAACAGTCACAGGTGCGTAATAAAGCGGTATGCAAACATGAACCTGGAATGTGAACATTACTCCAGTTATTGTATTGGAGAACATTGTGTCGTGAAATTAACACGGACAGTTGAGAGGAACTGTACGAGAAGACATTTTTGGATTACAGGATTAAAATGTAAAACAAAAATATAGGATTTTAGGAAATTGATACTAATTCTACTTTTGGTCATTGACTCCAGGTTGAGCTGGAAATGATGCACACAAATCGAGAAGAAGCAAGTACTATGGATCAGTCCGAAGAAGACGACATGGCTGACGGAGATCTGGGGGACGGCAGCCAGTCTGTAGGTGGGAACCGTCAGTTAAGGAACAGGAATAAAGGGGACTTTGTGGATTTGCCACCCAACATGAAACCCTCTAAACGTGGCAGTGAGGGAAGTGATGGATCTTTCTCCTGGACATCATGCAGTGCGATGTACACTGCTTTCAGAAAAGAGCTGGAGGCAGAGCGGATCTCTCAGTGGAGGATCAGAGACTCAGGTCAGTCTAAATAACCTGAAACCAGCCATTATGCCATCTTTATTAGATCTTCTCTCTGAAATATAGAACTGCATTGAGAACACAAGTGCTTTAACCAGTTTATTTTTACTGTATGTTTGTCCTACTATACAACTGCAACAGAACTGAGGAATCTCAAACAAAGGCTTCTTGCTCCATTGAAGCTGTCCTTAATCTGTTGACCTAAATCTAAACGCTTGCTCATGATAATGTCTTCAGTCCCTTGGTCATAAACCAGTATATAAAATGAGAGCCAGAGGGACGCTGTCACTTCCTGTCTGTGTCCTGTTCTAGGCTATAAGATCTTGTTGACTTTGGTGTGTTTGAGCCATGACAAAAGGTCCTTTGTGAGTGTGTGGTGTTTCTCACAGCTAGGACAAAGCACCGAATCCTTCAGCAAAACAATCCTGGAGCTATAACTTTTCCCCAGTAATAACAGACAGATTATATTTATTAGTTGATTCTTATTTTCTGACAGAGCTCAGCTCCAGTGAGTCCAGTGAAGCATTACAGAGAAGACTGCAGGAAGTCACAGAGGTACAACGGCACGTTCACACTGCGAATGTTTTGCTCACACTTTTTAATAGACGAGTTTAAGTGGCTGAGATCTCACAAGCTGCTCTATGTCTGTTATTAGTTGGTGTATTTATGAACATGGACACACAACCTGCTGAGTAGTGAGTGTGTGTTCAGGTGGGAATATAGATAAGTGATGGAGGAAATCATTCACACAGCACTAATTTGAATTGACCATGCATTCAGTTCAATTATTTGCTCTGTCCTAAACACCAGAGTTGGGGAATGGCCAGCATGGAAGACCAGTCTCAGGGGCCAGGGATTTGTATATATTATTCATAATGCCGAGTTTACATGGTAATAAAATGAGAATAAAATAATGAAAGTGTAATAGAGGATTGAAAAAAATTAAGAAAGCACTTACAAAGTATTTAGACTGGAGAAAAGCATGAGTTTTTACAGCATGTGAGATCATGTTACTGGCTTTATTGTCATTTTTTTTCTGACTTGTAGGAAGTGGAGCTGTTGAGGACAGAACTGGAAGTGACACATCGACATCTTGAAGGGAAACACGAAGCTCTAAGAATCCTTCAAGGCCATGTAATAAAAACACAGATGCTCTCTTCATCATCCAGTGTATTGTGACTATATTATATTATATGCAATATATATCTTAAAATATTTTTTGTTTTCAAATATTTTTTGTTTTATTTTACCCAAAAGGCCATATTAGATAAAGCAACAAGTCACACCAAGATCTTGCTGCAGAAGAGTGAAGAGCGGGCCAAAGCTTTGGAGAAGGTGAATGTTTATTACAGTTTAACTTTTGCTGGACTGGAAAATGTGCATCACTTCCACTACACAGAGGGAGGAGTGTTTCAGGAGTGGAAGACTTGTGTTTTTGCTGCGGTGCTAGTGGAGCATAACTAATACATGATCATGATGTTCTGTGAACTCTTCGTGCGCAGGAAGTGAATGCATTGCAGTGGGAGATCACCTTCAACCAGGTGCAGTTTAAGAACGTAGAGCAGGCTTGGGAGCTGAAATACAACAGGTAAGATTTTACACATCATGAGAATACAATTTTCAAACATTATTTAGAGTTCATGGCTATTTTCGCTTTCACAACACAAGGACTAAGGCTCAGTAAAAAAATGAAAGTTAAAATACGAATGTGTAACAGGGTGTGTGCAGAGAACGAGGCTCTGAGCAAAGATCTCGATGAGAAACTAGAGCAGTTCCAGGAGCTGCACAGAGAGAACACGTGTAAGTGTAGAGAAAGCTGACATT